>JAJMCY010000031.1:32612-50838 GCA_030565755.1 Ascobotryozyma cognata
TAGTTTCTTTACTTCTTTACCTTTTTCTAGGCACAATGTTTTTTTTTTAAAAAAAATAATATATAAAAAACAATTTCTATTTTTTTTAAAATTTATAAAATATTTATTGAATAAACCTTTTTTTTTTTTAGAAAGCTACTTGTAAAAAAACTATTTGTGAAGAATAAAAAAAAAAAGATATTCAATCTAATAACAAGCATTTGTATCTATTACGTTTGCATAAAACTTTAAAGTAATAGTAGTATAATCTTAATTATTTTAATTTTTTTTCTAAAAATTTCAATTGAATTTTGTAATTAAAATTTTTTATGCCATGCATTAGCTTAGCTAAATAAGAAAAAAAAAAAAAAAAAAAAAACTGCATATTTATTTATGTATTAGCATATGTATTTTAATTGAATTTTCTTTGCTTGATATTATTTTTTTGCTAAGCCTTTTCCAAATAGTATATATTGTATAAATAAAAAAATTTTTAGTAGACTAAAATAAATTGTAAATTTATTTTGTTTATTATGAAATTTGACTTGAATTTAGATAGATGATACAATTCTAAAAGAAAGTAATTGTTAAGTGTCACCTACTCAATCTAAATTTTGAAAATAAATATCTACCTTTGAAAACCCTTTGAAAAATTCATCAAAAAGAAAAAATTAAAAAAAATCAAATTAACATAGATTTAATTGCAATAGGTATTTTAAAATTGATTATTTTACTAAAATAATACACATAGTTTTATCTTAGATAATTTTATTAATGAAAACATTTTAAAATAGTAGCATAGTTTTGTATGGGAATTTTACAAAATAATTTTATAAATTTCATATTTATTGTTTTATATTTGCTATTACAATTAAATTTCTATTGCCTAGTTATTTTTAAAAACCAAAAATATAAAAATTGCAATGCATTATTAATATAAAAAAAAAAATTTAATTGCCAATATTAAAACTACAATACTGTTTATAATATTTAATAGATAAGTCAATTTATAAAATTTGTTTCATAAATTTAATATAAATTTTTTATAAATTTGAGATCTGTTAGTACGAAGCTTATGAAAAATATTATTTGGTTGCTTGATATTTAAATATCTAATATTTCCATTTTTAAAAAACATATAAATAATATTGACTGCATTTAAAATTTAAAACAGCTAATCATTAAATTATTAGTAATTATAAATAATAAATAAAATAAAAAACTAACAATTTATCCTGTTTATTATTAACTTAAGCAAAAAAAGCTATTAAATTATTTTAATATTCAAACTTATATAAAAAGTAATAATTTGTTTTGTGAAACTTTAACTTTTTCAGACTTATATTAACTTAGAAGCTTTGTATTATTTTTAATTACTAGTTTGGCTGATTGTATTGCTTATCAAATGCAATTATATTTATAATTATTATTCTATTTTTCAGATTTATATATTTATTAATGTTAAAATGTAACGGTAAATAATCACTATATGCAAAAACACAAAACCTAATTCAATGAATCAAATTGACTATTTTTAAAAATAGAATTCCTTTATATAATTATTTATATATTCATTATTTTACTATAAACTTTTTTAAATTCTTTTTAATTTAATATACAAAAAAAATTCTATATAACTATTGACTAAAATTAACATAAATTATTATTCTTAATTTTTTTAAAATGAATTCTGAAAGCAGACTTGTTAATATTGGAAATAAACTTTACTTGATTACTGTTTTATTAAGAACGATAATTAATGTGTTGGGTGATGAACTTATTCATGGGAAACATGCTAGAAGCTTAAAAACAACATGTAAAAGGTTTTTTGGTTACCTGAAGTATAAAAAAAATAGCTTATATAATATTATTAAAAAAATAAGATTAAAGGAAAATAAAAAAAATAAAAATAATCAAATTTTATATTGGGATTTTCCGGATAATTCAAGCATCCTTGAGTATAGTGATTTGATCTACAGATTTAATTCTAATGAAAAAATTTACAAATTAGACTTTTTATAGCATAAAAAAAAAATAGAATTTTATAGTCTCATAACTTTAGCAATAAAAGCAGAATTTTAAATCGTAATATTTTTGACTTGATTAAGTAGCATCAACCGCATGGACTTTCTAAAAATCATAAAGTATTATTTAAAATAATTAATCTTCAAAAATAATACCCCACTTTCAAAATTTATTGGAATAAATTTGGTAACTTTAAATAAAGTATTCTCTACTTAAAAAAGATATTCTTATGGATCGATAGTTTTATGCTTTAAACGGATAACTATTCTTCTAGGTATACTTTTTTTACAGATTCATTAATTTTTTTCTGTTATATAATAAATTCTTAACAAATTGAAATTATTTATACTATTATTTTATTATTTCAACATAATAAATTCTAATTTACTTTTTATCTATCAGGATATGAAAGCCTAAATTCTGGATTTTTTTATTTTTGCTGCTATGAAGCAAAGTATTTTTATAATATATTAAAAATACTTTTTTTACATTATACAAAATTATATTTATATTTTCTAAAAAGTATTTTTTACTAATAAATTTTT
Organism: Ascobotryozyma cognata; assembly: GCA_030565755.1. Lineage (NCBI taxonomy): Eukaryota > Fungi > Ascomycota > Trigonopsidomycetes > Trigonopsidales > Trigonopsidaceae > Ascobotryozyma > Ascobotryozyma cognata. The sequence goes on from JAJMCY010000031.1 coordinate 35,162, forward strand.
TTATTATATTCCTTTTGCTTGTTTTACGGGAAATTAGAGTAATATTAGTTTATTGTTCATTCATTAATATAATAGTTTCACACATTTCTACACATTTCTAAAAGTAGTAAAAAAAATATAAATCAATGATTGAATGCATCAAGGATAAAATTCATAAAAAAATGTAAATATATTTTTTAAAAGAAAAATCTTTATAATAATTTGAAATTATTTCTTTTTTTTATGTTTCTTATAAAAAATTTCATTTAGCTTATTCAGTAGGAATTAGTTTATATTTAAACTAAAGTGTTTTAGTAGTTTTTTTTTATATTATCATTTTTTTGATTATATATGATACTTATAAGTAGTTATATTTATTGATTTTGCATCCCAAGAAATTCTATCTACTTTGTTTTTTGTATTACGATTTTATAATAATATTGAAAAAAAGACTTTTTCTGTTAGATTTTTTTTGTTATATATCTCATAAATTTTTATTATTTACTATACATCATTTATTGTAGATTTTTCATAACTATTATATTTTAGAAATAAAAGAAACTATATTTACTTTTCCCTTTTATATCGTAGATGATTTTAACAATATTATTAGTTACTTATAAATATCTTGTACAATAAGATAACCAAATATCTTAGATAATTTGAGCATTGTAATTCTAAGTATATTTATCAGTGCTGTTTTATTTTAGTTAGTATTATTTTTAAATATTTCTTATGCTTAAAATAATAATTTTTAAATTTTTTATGCACGTAATAATCACATAAGAAATAGGTCGGCGTTTTTATTTACATTTATGAAAAGTTATCTATTGTATAATATTTAAAAAAAAATTATTTTTATTCATATTACTTTTATGAACAACTATATAAAACGATAAAAAAATAAAAAAATAAAAAAATAAAAAAATAGAAGATAAAAATAAATAAAAATTAATAGTTAATAATTAATAATATGTTAAAGTTTTTTTGTTTTTGACTTTGGGATGTGAACAACTCTTAATAATGCATTACTTTTTGCAAGTTTATCAGAATTTGAAGGCACTTTAATTTTTTCAGTCTGGTAGACTAACCCTTTTCCCTTTTTATTCTTCTTATTTTCCTTTTCCTTCTTATTTTTATTGACCCTTTTTCTTAAAGTAGGCTTAGTTTTTTCATTGTTCGGAATGTATGCGTCCTCGCTTAATATTTTGATCAAAGTATTTCTATTATTGTTACGACCCCTAGCAACTTTTTTTATTCTAACTTTAATTTTTTTTGGTGTTTTTTCTTCTGTATGCACTTGGTTTTCGGGGTCTTTTTCCTCCTGGTTTCCATGCTGTTCTGGGACTTTTTTCTCTTGGTTGTCATGCTGTTCACGGACAATTTCTGTCTCAATATGAGAATATGCTTGATAATACTGGCAAATGTATTGGTTGCCATGCAATTTATCCTCGTATTTGTCAGCTTCTCCTGTCAGTGAATAATACTTTTTATCAATATTTTTAATTGTATGGCATGAATGTAACTTTCTCCCAAGCATAATTGTACCAATTAATTGAATGCAAAGAATTAAACCTAGCCAATATTGAAAATTATCATCTATTTTTATTGAGGATGCCGTATGATTTAAGTAAAGTAGTCCTGTATTACGTAAGCTAGGTAATGTAATTAGAGCAAATTTTTTAGAATTATATACAGTTAAGTCGGTGGTAGTAAATTTGTTGATACCCGGATATTTATAATATGTTGTGATATTATTAATAAGCTGTGCCCAAATAATTTTAGATGAAAGTGTATTATTCAAAGTATATATCAATTGTAAAATCAAACAAATTGCTGGGCACACAAGCAAGATTTTTTGTAAATAAGAAATAGCCATTTTTAAAATCGATTGGTTATGTAATAAATTGGTAATGAATTATTTTTATTGTAAGAAAAATTTGTTAGAGTTCAATGAATGCAAATTATTATAAGTCTGAGAATGTAATAATAGATTAAAATATTTTCATTTGAAAAAGAAATGCTGATGTATTTATAGACCAAAAGTTTTACACCTTTGAAAAAAAAAAAAGATTACTTTTTTAAAAATTAATTTAAAAATGCTGGAAAAATTCTTAAAAAATGCTGGAAAAATTTTTTTGTTTCACTTTTATTTATTTATTAATAATATGTAATATTAATATGTTCCTATAAATTTTTCAATAGAATTTATGTGAGTGTTTAATTTAATAGAACATATGATAATTTATTCTACTCTAAAGATAAATAATTTAAATATTGGTAACAAATTATATATGGTAGTAAAAGTGATTGTTCTACATTTTTTTATTTATATTCTTATCAATGTACTATAGGTTTTTTTTTCTTAATTTAATATTTTTGTCTTTTTTAAAAGCTTTTTACTTAAATTATAATTATTTAAAAATAAATAAATTAGCGGAAGATTATAGCGCACGCTAAAAAAAAATAGAAAATAAAAATATTAAACTAAAAAAAAAAAAAAAAAAAAATAGTAATAATAATATAAAGCATGCGCTTCTCAAATAAAATTATTACAATCATATCTTATCAAGATATCCAAATATGAATTGATCACTGTTATTTTATTTATTTTAAGTCTTTAATAAGCGTATGTTTATTAAAAGTAATAAATTACCGTAAGTTAAATTAGTTATTCAAATTTACTTATTTCAAATATTTGTATTAACTATTAATAACTTTTAATAAATTCATCAAAATCATAAATAATAGACCATTGTATAATAAATTTTAAGACAAATAATTAATATTATAATTTAAACTATACTCATAATAAATTTGAAATATTTTTTATACTCTATACTAGATATCTTAATTAATTTTTAATATATCATTTATTAAACAATTTTTTAAATATTAACGTAAACATGACTATATGATACTTTAAAAAACTGTAAAAAATCATCTTAGTAAATTTATGTATATCATTTATGTATACTATTATAATTTTAACTAAAAAATACGAAAAGAAAATTACATAGTAAACATGTATACAAAAAATATATGCAAAATCATAACGTACACAAATTACATAATAATAAATGATAAATAAATGCAAAACATACATGCAAAAAAGATTCTTATTCAATAATCAATCAGCTTTTGCCACAAAATTCACAGTATAATATTTCTTAATAATATATTTTTAAATAAAAACAACTATTTTCAACTTTACTACACTATCGTAACTTATTATTTTTACTGAATACTTATAAAACAGATTCCCAAAAATATTACATTATACGCTTTTTTATTGTATTAGACTGGATCTATAATATTATAATATAATATAAAATATTATACTATATCTATTTTCATTCAATTTTTTACTAAAATGGCTTTTCTTTGCAAAATATTTTCCAAAATAAGTGAGTTTATAACTCAGAAAAAAAAGGAAGAAAAAAAAAAATACCTATCCGATAACAAGAATACAAAAATTGGATTTCAAAAAAACAAAAGTAAAGCTCCGATGTTAGAAATAGACTTGACTTTGAATAAGCAATTAAGCATCAATTTGGTTTCTATTATAAAGCAAGAAAATAACTTCAAAAATGACCAATCGGATATTTTAATTAAAAATAATATTTTAACTAGTAATCAAAAGCCGACAAAAATAAAACAAAAAAAATCTCTTAAAAAAGTTGAAACTTTTAAATTTGAGGAAGGTATGCAATTACCTGACATTATCAGCTTTTTGCAGGCAAGGTTAAAGCCCAGTACACATTGGAACGACCATCAATCATTAAATGATCTAGTTGAATTATGGAATCAAGAGAATTTGGTAGCCAAAATTTGATTATTAATAATTTAACTGCTATAAAAAAAAGGAAAAATAAAAAATTGACTTTCAAATAATTTAGAAATTAGGATTATTGAAGTAGTGAAGCTTGTGGCTTTTGAGTCTATGGAGTTTTAATATTATAATCTTAATAAATTAGAGAAATAGGAGCGGTTTATAATAAATACTTCTAGTACCATTATTATTATTATTATTATTATTATACTTTGATTATATTGTAATTTTATTTTATTATATTATTAATGTATTATTAGTTTTTTTAGTTTAGTTTATAGTTAATATATTTTTTAACTTCTCAATTTTTATGGTATTTTTTGTTCTTTTGTTATTTTGAGGAAAATATCTAAACGTAGAATTAATTTATATTAATTAATTATTTATAAAAAGGATTAAAATATAAAATAAGCAGAATGGCTTTCATTTAACCTATCATTATTTTTTTTTTTTGTTTTTACTAGATAAATCAAATTAATCCCTAGTTGTAAATTCAACTTATTTTTTAAACTAAGTATAGTTTGATAGAAATTAACCAGATTTTACGAAAAATTGGCTGTACTACTTGCAATCTGAAATAAATCATATTATAGAGAAATTTTTATTAGTTATTTATAATCTATCATGTAAAAAGATAACTTAATAAAACAATAAATTGGATATTTAATAAAAGCAGACGTGTTATAGTTCCTAGAAAATAAAAAATAAAAAATTAAGTAAGAAAAAAAATCACAAAAAAACAAAGAACAAAAATAAAAATAAAAATATAATTAATATAACAATAAAAAAATAAAAAAAGAAAATGAATATTATTAGTAAACAACTTTCATATATTTAAATGCTTCTTTTTTATATCTTTCATTAAAATTTACTTTCTTTTTATTTTCAGGTTTTAAATAAATAGGCGCTTCCGTTTGGTTTAACTCTCTATAATGAGAAATTTCACTGAATAAAACATTTCTTTTCCTATTTTTATTTTTATTTTTATTATCAGTTTTATTATCATTTTTATTTTTAATGCATGATTTTAAAGGCACTTTTTCAAATGAAAAATTGGATTTTGCAGACGGTGCTATATGATAAGAAATACTACTTTCGTGCTTGATTTTGTTTTCCTTTGGATAAGGAAACGCTTCTTTTGAAATTAAGATATTATGATATTCCGCATATGATTTTCTTAGTCTTTTTTTATTTTTTGTGGTTGCCATTCTGTAAAAAGGCAGCTTATGTTTTTTTTCGGGCAAGGAAGGAGATAAATATGCAGTACCGTTTGATTCAGAATTATTAACAATGCATCCTTTTTTTGGAGTGTTTATATTTAAATTTTTATAATAAATATCCATAGCCATAGCTACAGCAGCGGCTTTTCTATTTACTATTGGATCAGGAATTTTTTCACAAAACAAAGTACGTTGATTTGTTTTTTTATCGTCTTTTTGATAAGTTGTGTAAATAACAGGTGAAGAATTTAACCATAAAGAATTCATTTTATTTAATGTTTTCCAAATAAATAGATTATCATCTTGTATCAATGTTGAATCATAACTGTCAAAGTTTATATGCTTATTTTCCATTTTAGGCTGATTTTTCTTACTAAAAGAAAAGAAAAAACGACTGAGTGAAACCATTTTAGTTTAGATTAATCTGGAAGATTTTTATTAAAAGTTATTAGTTTATTTAAAATTTAAGCTTTAAGTATTTTTTGTTCACTTTGAGACTTTTTAATAAGAATATAATTTAAATAGCTTTTTTTAAAAATTTTTATAGGTATTATTTATTATAATATTAGTGGCAAAAAAAAGGAAAGCACTATTTTTATAAATTTTATAATTAAATAGCATATAAGAAGTATACTTTATTAGAAGCAATATAATTAATTAATTAATTTAACAGATGACAAGAATATTACTAAACTTCGTTTTTAATATACTCACTGCCATTTATTGTTAAATATATAGCAATAATCCTCATGTTAAACGCAAACTTAATATGACTAAATGGAACATAAATATAATGTATAAAGATTTATAATAAAATACATAAAATCATAATTCAATTACAAATGTAATTGTTATGATTTTTAATTCTCTAGCTTTTATAGATGTTTTATTTTCATTGTTTTTGTTTTTACCTTAAATGTTTATAAATGGATAACTAGTATTATATTTTTTTTGCTATTAAATAAAAAACTAAAATTTAAAATTGGCAGCTGATATATAATAATATTATTTTTCAAATTCGATGATTTATTATATATAGCTTATAGATATAGTTTTTGTTAAATGTGTTCATTCAAATAATTATCTTTGTTCATATAATAAATGTTTAATAATTCTCATCGATATATAACATATTATTATAATAATTCTCTTCATAATTAGTCATGTTTTCATAATATAGATAGATAATTTGAAATTTGTAAACACATAGGCCTTTAATAAAAGGGGTTTTATATTGGGATAAACTAATATCGGTAAAAATAAGCTTTTGATATGTTTAAAAAAACAAAAAAGAACACCGAAACTGTAAAAAAGTTCTGAAAATATAGAACACATTAATCTTAAAAAACATCATAAATTTTAAGTGTATTCTACGGAATTCAAATAGTTTTACTACGAATTTTTTAGGAATACTAAGATGAAAAAATAGAAATTAGTATACAGATTTTCTATTTTTCGAAATACAGAATTACAACAAGGGATTTCTAAGAAATTTTCAAACTTTATGCCGAAATTTTAAGTAAAATATAAAATTTCTTTGTAAAAATTGCTTTACTGTGAAGCATTATACAGATCGCAAATATTAAATGACTACTAATAAGAACATATAAATGAGTGTTATTTATTAAGTATGATAGTATGAATAAATAAATAATTATTTAAGTTTTTGCCATACAAAGACGCTCTCTTTTAAAGATGATAGTAAAATCAAAGTAAACAAATTTTCATATTTTAATTTTAAAGAATTTATGCATGATATATTAAAGATCTAATTTAAAATTTGTTTACTTTGGTTAATTTGAGATGTATTTATATGAATTTTTAAAAAAAATGTTGATACAAAAATTAATTACCATTAAATTAAAATATGTCAGAAAAAAAATTTTTACTTTGTATTTAAAAATTACAGATTAGATTTCAATTTTACTTCTATATTATATTATAAAATACTTGAATTTAACTAACCTTGCACTAGTAAAAAGAATAGACTAGCACAATATTCCTAATGTAAACTAAAATTTTTGATTTGGAATAATTAAAAATAAATATTTTTATACGAAATAATTATGTTGAAGACACTGGAATATTTAAATATACGAGATTAATAGTCTTGTTTAATATAATTATGCTTTACAATTCACTTTCCAAATATAAATAAATTAAAATATATAAATCTGTATAAATATGTATACAAGAGTACAATTAAGTATATTTTATCGTTATAAATAAACTAAATAAAAAATAGATAAATACATATATAATTAAATAAATTTATATGTGTTTCAATTTTTAAATTGATATAGTTGGCAAAACGCCATATTTATATACTCTAATAAAAATAAATTAACAATTATTTGAAGCCATCATTTATATCTATTTAACGTAATGGATCTTATAACAACTTTTAAATTCAGTTGATTCTTCTTAATAAATTATTAAACAAAAATAAAGCGAGAAAAGATTGTCTATTAATTAATACAAATTTAAATATAATAAGAGATGTATATACATTTATAAATTAAAAATTTAATTTTGATTTTCTATTGTACTACTTATAATTTCAAAAGTTTATAATTATAAAAAACCTGAAATAAAAAATCCAAAATAATAAAAATCAAATGATCGCTTAATTTATTCATTTAATCAATTTGGACTTTATTATTAAGATTTATTTCAAAAGATGCTAGTTTTAGCAAGTAAAGTATAAATGTTTATTTAACTAGAAAATATGTAAAGTTTTAAATTGGATAATTTAATAACACTAACATTTAAATTATTTTTTTACGGTTTATTATATTATACTATTTATTTATATTTTTACTATATATTAGTAAGTAAATTTCTCCAATACACCTATAATTGATACCAATTGATATGAATTTATAGTATTTTGACTACATAAAAACAAAGAAAACTTTATAAGTAATAATATAATCAAAAAAAGTATTTCTCAATAAAAAAAATTTAGTAAAAAACAGAATTAGCGATACGGTTTTACTTTTCAATACCAATTATTAACTATTAATTATTAATTGTAATTCTATATAGTAAATAGATTTTATATAAAACATTATAAAATGAACTCTCATTCCAAAGCACGTGACTACATCGATTTTTATAAAGAATAATAAAACATAACTAAGCAAATGGTCAGGTAGGGTAAGTTTTTATGGATATTATTCAACCATTTGGTATATACGCTAACAAGGTATTCTTATAATATTAATATTTTTGTGTTAATTGTGTGTGACGTTTTAGAAAATAAACAATTATATTTTAAATTTAAATTTAAATTTAAACTTGTATTTGAATTTGATTATAAACTGCGAATTAGACTATATTTCGGGTACACTTAAAGTATTAATTATGCAGATAAAAGTGAAGGTAGTTCTTACTATTTTTTTTGTGTTTTTTTTTGTTTTTTTTTTGTTTTATTATTACTTTAATTATATTATTACATATGCTAACCAAATTAAGACTTTAACAGGAAAAGAAGTAAGGAAATAATTTTTACGTGAATTGTTTAATTAGATGTTTAATAGTTAATTTTTAAATTTTAAATATTTAAAAAATTGTTTTCTAATAGGTTAAATATTTTTATTTGGCTAACACTGATTAGATAGAGTTAGATATCGAGCCTTCAGATAAGGTGTGTACAGATTATTTTTAAATAATATTATAATATTATATACTATATATTTAATGTCGTCTAATTGATTATTTATAATTTAACTAATTTCATTCATATTCTTGACAGATATCGCGAATAAAAGAACGAGTGGAAGAAAAAGAAGGAATTCCTCCAGCTCAACAACGATTGATTTATGGTGGAAAACAAATGTAAGATAAACTCTATGTTTCACTTTTGCTATATTATTATTTTTATTGTCAGATTTTACATATATATTTTATTAAACCAACTCTAATATGCAAATAGGCCTGATGACCAAACTGTTAGCTTTTTTAAGCTCGAAGGAGGATCTACTTTGCATTTAGTTCTAGCCCTTCGTGGTGGAATTTGATTAATGATTAATGTTTGATATACAATAATTTACACAACGTAACAAAATATAAAAAATATATCTATACATACATACATACATACATACATACATACATACATACATAAACATCAATTGACTGTTCTTATAACATTTAGTAAAATTAATGAAAAATATCTTCAAAAATTATTGGAAAAATGTACATATTGGTAACTTGTACAACTTTAAGGTCCAGTATTGTCTTCTAATCCCTTCCCATACTCCATCTTGAGTGGTATTTTCTTCTGATTCTGCAATATTCAAATCAATAGGCATATCTTCATATTTTATTTGCAATCCATATTGCTCTAAATCGTAAGCAACTACATTTGAATAGACATCATAACAGATTTGTCTATCAGCTCCAAGACCATTAAAGAAAGAAAAAATTCCTACACAATAAGTTAGTATAAGTGACTGTTAATAAAAACAATAAATAATAACTACACACCATCGGGAGCCAATAGGCCAACAACCAAATCAAAAAAATCAACCAGTTCCTATATGTTAATAAATAAAGATATACATACATACATATATATATTTATAAGAAAAAAAAAAAAAAACTTACATTATATGTTTCTGAAAATGTATCATAATAGATACCATCAAAAAAAACATTTTTTTCTAATATTTCAGGTAAAACATCTTGCCATCGACCTTTTAAGACTACAACATTAGGTTTCTCCATCCATCCTCGTTTCTCCATTTCTTCTAATACATCTTGATGGGGTTCCACTATGTAATGGACTTTTGGTTCTCTGTCCTGGAGATATCTAACAAGTCAGTTATGAAAAATGTGGAATAATAATAGTATAAAATTATAATCAACTACATACCTATCTATAATACCCATTCCAAATCCTACATTTAATACTTTTGCCTTTCCAATTTTTTCATCTGGTATTAATACTTTTGCAGATTTTTTCATAATTTCATCTTCCCAATCCATCATAACACCATCATTAACAGATGTAATTAAACTGTGATTAGTGTAGGTTAGTTTAGAAGCAAGATATGATTTATTATTTATGTTCGAATCATCGAGGTTATCCTCATTATTTTCCACGTTTTTTATATCATTATTCTCCATATTTTCCATATCCTCATTATTCTCCTCATTTTCTACAATATTACTTGAAAGACCCCCTCCGTTAAGTTTTCGTAAAAGTATCTCTGAACGTGTTCCGGCATTCACAAACTTTTCATATACTACAGAAGGAAGTTTTCTTTTCAGGCATATGCAACCAGGACTATCTCCATTTTCGTCAACTATGAATTAGTTAATATGCCAACATTTATACATAAATATATTTTTAAAATATGCATATGCATTTATTTTTAACATATAAACACATAAATATACATACCATGAATCCAGCCAGCGCCCCATTCAAATAATAAATCAATCATTGCCAATAAAGTTTCAAGTTGTTCATTTGTATGTACTTCTGGAAAATTTTTAGCAATTATATGTAATGGAGTTAAACCAATAGAATCATTTACAGCACCATTTGGAATTTCTGTAACTGTAGCTGCAACACCAGATCTTAAAAATTCATTTAATGTTTTAATGGAATTTTTATTATAATTTGTTTGTTTACAAAAGGTTAAAAAATCTTGCTCATTTGGTTCTAATTGCATTTTTAATTTTTTCTTTTAAGTTCTTTTTTTTTTAAAAAAAAAAAAATTTCAAGATTTTTTTTTTAAGTTTATTTTTATTTTTTATAAATATTTTAAGAAAAATTTTAAAGATTTTTACGAATACTTATAAATAATCTACTATTTTCTATTAAAATAGAATACTTTATATATATTGTTTTATCATTCGCTATTAATTATTATTACTTTGCATAATATACACTCTATTTTTGTAATTTACATACATTTATATACTACTTTAATTGCAATAAATAATCCTGTATTAGTTTGTTTCTAGCTCCTATTCCTAGAAAATAAATAAATAAAATATAAATTAAAAATAAAAATAAAAATAAATAAATAAAATATAAATATAAATATAAATATAAATATAAATATAAGAATAAGAATAAGAATAAATAAAAAAATAAATAACCACAAAACCTTTTCCTGTCTATTATCTTCTTAAGTAAAAAGTGAAGCAAAAGTAATAAAAAGTATCAAAATCAAAATGTAAAATCTTTAACTTAAAAGATAATAAGAAATATATGAAATATGAAACACATGAATATATGAAATATATGAAATATATGAAATATAAAATATGACTGATATTTTACAACCCATATAGTCTACTAAATAGGAAGAAAAATGAGCAACCAAAAAGAATCAAGGAGCCTGTAATCATATAAAACCAAGTAAGACTATCAACATCATCTTGACCAGGAACTTGTACATTCATACCCCATAAACCAGTAATAATATTCATAGGTAAAACAATTGTTCCTAATACAGTTAATCTTCCTAATACATCATTTGTATCATTATTAACCCTAGTCATATCAATATTAAGTTGTGCGAGATAATTAGAATGACAACGAGCAAGCACTTTCTCATAATGACTCAATGCTTGTGACATTGTAACAACATGATCTTGAATATCACCAAGATAAAGTGCAATCTCTGTTCTTGGCGCTGATTCCCATTGTTCGTTACATCTTTTAGCAAAACTTCTTAAAACATCCGCCTTTGTACCAATTAATCGTAATAATGTCATAACTCTTTTTCTACATTCACCAATTTGTCGAAGCATATCACCTTTTTGTTTCCAGTGAAAAGAAGAAGAAGTTGATGATGATGAAATACTTTCATGATCTAACAATTGGGATCCTTTCTTCTCGTCAAATGATTTTGAATCATCATCATCTTCCCCAGAATGCATTCTAAGAATTGCTTCATCAATTGAAATAACTTCACTTTCTGTTGAATCAATTATAGGACCAAAATGATCTGTAATATCATCTATTAAAGCATATGAAATCCAATCTGCAGAAACAGTTAAATAATCCTTTAATTGTCGAATACGACGACGAACATTAGCAGGATGTGGACAAGGAGAATGATGGAAACTTAATACTCCATCTTTAAATACAACCACATAAACACTAATTGGAACAAGTTCACCAGTCATATAATGTGCAGTTGATTTACGATTTGGATTTAATGAAAGATTATCACTCTTTATACTACCTGCTCGCCTGCGCTTACTATTTGTAGGCCAATCTAAAACTGTTTCACGTTTAACTTTGAAACTTCTAAAGCAAGCTAAATAATAACTTCTAAAAAGTTCTACTTTTTCACGTGTTTCACCTAACATGATATCTTCCATAGTTAACGGATGTATACCAAATGCTTTTCCAAGAACTTTCATTTCAGCTTCTGTAGGATTACAAATATCCAACCAAAATGGTGGAGCTAATGAAGTAAATTGTACATCTCTATAATATCCTGGTTGGGTCATAGTAGGGATTCCATTAACCATATTTGATCCAGCTTGAGCATTAAAGTCTTGATTTCCATTAGGAACCTCTAAATTATTTCCATTTATTGTGTTATTATTATTAGTAGCATTATTATTAAGTGCCGTATTTGATTCTTCTCTTCTTATATTAAAAAGATTATTTGTAGGACCAGCACCAGGTATTATAGGAACAGGATGTAATAATGTACTTGGCGAATGAGGATGATCAAACTGGGAATTATTAAAGTTATTATTAGAATTACTATGGATACTAGGATGCATGGGGTTAGAACCATGTGAAGGCACAGGCGAAATAATAGACGCCGATGAAACAGGGCGAGTAGAAGCAGTAGCTCCTTGAGGATGAGAGTGGGAATGAGAATTGGAATGAGAATTTAAGTAATTATTAGTATTATCGTTAGAAAGATTATTATCTAAAGGCTTGGAGAAACCATTAGATGTATTAGGTAAATGAGAATGAGATGACGAGTGGCCATGTTGAGCAGTTTGAAAATTGACCTGTAATTGAGCAGGACTCAACTTAGCAGAACTTTTCGAATTGTTATTTCCAGCATTGCTGGATTGTTTATTATCGAAATTATCACAAGATGCTGGTGTATGTGAACTTGTACTTTTTGCATGAGAATGCAGCTGGTTTTGCTGGCTTTGTTGATTTTGTTGATTTTGTTGATTTTGTTGATGTTGTTGATGTTGTTGATGTTGACGTTGAGCTATATTATAGGCATAGGTTTGTACAGAAAAAAGATCAGAAAAAGTATTTCCCTTAGCTAATAAACCATAAATTGTTGGAGAATGTATTGTTGCTTCAAAGTCTTCCCTAAAGTATGAAAATCTATTAGGAAGACCTGCACGAAATGGAAGAGAGTTTGTATCAAAATCGACATCTTGAGGATCAATATCAGCATCATCCAACTGAGTATATGCAGCAAGATGTTCTGTGCGCTCTTCTTCCGCAAAGCTTTCCAAGAAAGAGATATCTGGCCATCTTTTTGCCTCCCCAGTGCTTGGATCAACCATATGGGAAGAATCTATAGGGAAACAAACATCTTGAAAAGAAGAATTAGAGTCTGAAGCTTGAGAAACTACATCTGACATTGAATGAGAATCATTATCTGAATCAGAGTATACAGCATTATCATCCCCAAAATCTATTATAGTGTCATCTAGACCTCTTTCTCGGTCTTCGATGGAATGATTTGAATTATTTCGATGAAAACTATGGTCATGATCATTGTTATTGAAATTATTTGAATGATTATATTCATTTACCGAAAACCTTGAATTTGCTCTATTTCTAGTTTTCCGAGATTTAAAAATTTTATTATTTTTAGAATTTTGAGGTTGATTTGAAATAGAGCCATACATAGAAGATTGTTGTTTTGCTGTATTTGAAGAAGGAGATTTACTCATTGTAGAAGTGATGATTAATGGACTATGTTGATTAGGACGATGCTGCCGAGATAAAAAGGATGAGTTTAATGAATGTAAATTTGAAGGATTAGTTGGAAGAGAATTTTGAAAATATAAATCTGGTTTGTTAGAATAACTTTGAGAATGAATGGGTATGTTATGATTTAAACTATCATTATAAATATAATTAGAAGAACTGTTATTGATTGAATTGGGAATATTGACTGGATTATTTGAACGATTATTTGTAGAGTTTATTGATAAATGTCTATGATCATGAAATAAAGAAATATCAGAAGCTGGCGATGAACCTCTGTAAAATGCTTTATCTTGAACAGAAAGATCTCCCTGTTTTAATAAAGGGAACGTAGAATCATCATCCGTATCATAATTAACATCATTGGCATGAAGTGGACGGTTATGCAATGAACTTAAAGATAATTTTTTTCTAGACTTGCGATTGTTACTCTGATTGTTATTATTGTTGTTATTGTTGTTATTGTTGTTATTATTATGATTGCTATTATGGTTAATATTATAATGATTATTCTTACCTATATCAAACCCCGATGGAGAAGTATTATTTTCAATATTTTTACTGTAAAAAAAGTCTTGTAAAGATTGTTTCGACTGGACATGTTTACTATCGTCCTTATCAGATTCTTGTATAGAATTTTGTTCAGAACTTTGTTCAAAATTATTTTTATCTTTTGTTTCAATGGAAGATGAATTTCCAAATTTTTCTTCCTTATCATGCATTTTAGAGACAAACGTAAAATTTTAAAAATAAATTCCCAATATACAACATAAACTAGTTTGAAAAGGAAAAAAATAGTTAAATAGGGTAATTAGGGATATATACAAATATATTAAATATATAAATGTATAAATATATATATATATATATATATATGCTAATTAAAATGACTAATGAAGTAAAAAATAAATTTCACTTTTGAAAAAATTTGTTTAATTTGTTAGCATAAAGTGAGTTTGTAGTCACTTATACCCGATAACCGATATACTATACCCTATATATAGTCCCTTTATATAACCGATAAGCGATAAATCATAAACTTTATACAGAAATATAGTTTTAACTTATAACCGATCTCCTTATCTTAACCAATCAAAAACAATGTAAAATGCAAATAAGGTAAAATTCAAACAATGCGAGCAAAAATAAAGAATAAGCAAAAAAGATAATACAATCAATTTAAAAAATTATATAGTAAAAATAAGCACACATTATTATTATTATTGTAGTTATTTATATAAGCTTATTCTCGTTTTGTTCATAGTGAATTTACTTCATATCACGCCTGAATAAATAAATCTATATAATTTGTGTTACTATGGTAATTAATTTGGTGCTTACAATATTTAAATTTTGTAATAACAATTGGTATTGCCCGCGAGGGATTTTCACTAAGGGCGAGGCCTGGTTCGTTTTAAAATTCGGGCATAGTGAGACCGATGTTATAACGTTTTACTGTGTATTACTAGTGTGTACTTCTTTTTTTATGTTTTTAGGTGTTTATATGGTTTTTGTCTGTAATCAACTTTCTTAAAATTTATACTCTCATGAGAAAAGAATTTTTATAATATTAGTATAATACAGATCTTAAAAGGAAATTAATATTACTATTTAAAAAGTTAAAGTATTTAATTTTAATGTTTTTTTTTTTTTTTTTTTTTTTTTTTTTTTTTTTTTTTTTTTTTTTTTTTTTTTT
>JAJMCY010000032.1:0-50040 GCA_030565755.1 Ascobotryozyma cognata
AAAAAAAAAAAAAAAAAAAAAAAAAAAAAAAAAAAAAAAAAAAAAAAAAAAAAAAAAAAAAAAAAAAAAAAAAAAAAAAGGAAAGAAAAGATAAAAAAAATAAGACAGAACAAAATAAAGCAGAGCAGAATAGCATAAGAATCCAAAAGAATCTAAACATGCACAAAAAGTTACAAAAGAAAAAATCAAAATGCAATCATAATATAAAAAGTATGAGATAAATTTAAATAATGGTAAACAATAAATAATAAATAATAAATAAAAACATAAACACACAAAAAAAAAAAAAAAAAATTTGCGAAAATGAAACAAAAAATGGTAAGATTTATAATGCAAAAATATCATATTATAACCCACCAACATCCTGCTAACATCACTATTAAGACAACAGCAGTTACAACACCAGCCCCAGCACGATCGCCAGTAGTTGAAGGGGACAAAGTTACACCCAAAGAATTTAAAGAAGAAGTGCCAGCAGTATAACTTCCATTTGAAGTTCCGCCATTAAAAGCAGTATAAGGCGGAGCAGCCATATTTATCATTAGATTTTGAGTAACTTCTAAAGCAGAAACCTCTTGACCTAATCCCCAAGTCCCATCATATCCAGTCCAATTCCAAGAAATTCCGCAAGTTATATAATCAGAAGGCCCAGTACAAGATTGCGCAGCTCCTAACGCAGAAATGCGTAAATAATACATAATATCATCGTTTAACCAACGACATAAAACTGCAGTTAAACCTATAAATCGTGAAAATATGGCTTTGAAAATTCTTTGATCAGTATTACAGGTGCCAACACCTTCACAAGCATATTCTATCATTGTATTATTTTTAAAAAAAACTTTTTTTGAATTAGACCAAGCTAAATCAGTTCTATCTTTCCAAACTTCATTTTCTGTAAAATTATATAAATAAGCCGCCCCAGAGATTACAAGACCTGCATTATAAGACCATTGTAAATGATTAACAGTAGAACAATTTATATCAGTATCTGAACCATCATATACTGCTAAAGTATTTATGTCCAATAAAGAAATAGACTCCATCCAATCCCAAGTTTTTTCTGCCCAATCAATATAAGATTCATTACCAGTATACCGTGCTAATCTTGCAGCTAAATGAAACAATGCAGCATTTGATACAGAATTTTTATAATTATATCCATTATTAAAACTAAATATTTGCCAACGTAAACCACCACCACATGTTGAATTATCCCATCTTTCTGACATTGTATTAAATACAGCTTGTGCTAAATAAAGCCATTGTGGTTGATCTGGTTTTGGATTTGTAAAATTACGTTCTGCAGCACCCATTGCAGCAATACCCCAAAAAGCTTGATCATCATTACCTTCAGTGACTGTTTGATTTTCGGGCATATAGTCCCAATTATCACCAGTTTGATAAAGCATTGAAATCATTGTTAAATTATTCCATTCATCATCACCTGTAAAATGCCAATAATCAATTAAACTTCCCCAGACAGCACCCGCATGCCACCAGTAATATGGCCATGAAAATAAACCTATTGTATCACCATATCTATCTCCAACATAATAAGAAAGGGCCCCTCTCGCGTATAAATATGTAGCATTTTTTATAGTAGCAACATCATCAACATCTAAGTCCATACAAAATGTTACTTTATTAAACAAGGATATCCATAGCAAAAAATTCGTCACTTTGCTAAAGTTTAAATGCATTTTTATTATTTTTTTTATTATTATATTTAATATTAATTATAATTTATTTTTTTTATTATTTTCTTATTCTAGTGTTTTCTGATTATTCCAAGTAAATTCTCCAAAACCTACTTTTTGATAGCATGAGATAAATATTTAAGTTTAGTTTAACGTAGTAATAAAAGTGTAATCTAATTTACAAAATGGCATATAAATCCATTAAGTTAGTAAGTGTTTAATAAATATTAATTTCAACTTTTAACTTTTTAAAGCAACAATAACAAAATGAATATTAAATTATAAATAATTAATATTCTAATATAATGTTTTTAATCTGTACGTACTTAACTATATCTTATTTTCATTAGCAGTTCATTTATTTCTACAACAAACTACCCTTTTTTTTTTATTTTTTTAGTTTATTTTTTTTATTTATTAATATTTACGATTTTCTATAATGTCCATTCTGGAAAAAAAATACACCATGGAAACATACAAATCATATAAAAAAAAAAAAAATGTGTTACAGTAAAAATAATAAATCATCATATAAAATATAAAAATAATTCTTGGCTTACGTAACCTTTGAATAAATAATAGGGTTTTTATATTTAGTGTATATTTTTGTTAGAGTTGCTATACTAATTTGCATTCTTTTTTGTTTTTCGTTGTTAAATCAACTTATTAGGGGTTTTTACTGATTGTGTTGTTAAAAGAAAACAGGTTCTTTCTTAGTAAAATGGGTTTTTCATTATGACCTTGGTTTTACATAGTAAATATTATATCAAAATAATCAGGGCTGCTCAAAATCAGTTGTGTCATTGGAAAAATACTTTTATGTTATAAAAAATTGTTGAAATATTCAAAATATTTGAATTTCGTGTATTAGTAGTTGGCGATAGACTATATATAAAAACTTGTTTTTTATTGAAAGCTTGTTTATTTATGTATCCCTACGATTTACTTTTATTCTGAAGATTTTTCAGTTATCTTAAAAAGTTATCATTTACCCTACAAATTAGGTAGTGTCACGTGATTAGATTACCACTTTTCTTAGCAAAAATTTGTTTGTTTAAGACTTGTTACTATCGGTTCTTCGGATCCCAAAGTAAAAATTGCTTTGTAGTCAAGTAGGGTTGCTATTTGCGTAACACTCTTACTTATTATGTTAAGTACCTTCAAAATTAAATACAAAAGATCAAAATAAATAAATAAATAAATAAAATAAATAATTAAATATAAATAAATGTATTTTTTTTTTATAGTAATCTTGTAGTAACTTTAAAACTCGGGTAAGTAAACACGTAGTAAAAATAATATTTTTATAAGGGTAGTGCTAAATCCAACCCCGCCTTTATCTCATCCATTAACCCCATAAGGGTTATTACATAATAATATTTGCAGATCAAGTATTCCATGAATACAGTAATAATTTATTAGGGAATTAATACTGCTTCTCCTCCTTTGTTTTACTAGTTTTCCATCTCCAGTAAGGGTAATTGTTTAATTACCTATATTATTAAGCGATTTAATTATAAAATAAGAAATATTTTCTGGAGGTTACTAGAATACCGGTATATTTTGTATTCTATAGTAAAAAAATTACATTATTTTGTAATTTATTTCCTATTGTAATAACATAGTTTGACAAAAGATCTACAAATTCATAAAGAAATAAATATTACGAAGCTTATGAATAGCAGATTGATAAAAAGTTCACAATAATTTAATTATAGATTTCATAGAAAACATTACTTTAATACGATTATTTAGTAATATCAGCTCAATTAGTTTGTAAATTTTTGTTTGTATTATGAATAAAACTAAATATAAAGATTTTTTTTTAAAAAATAAAAACATATAAATATTTTGATAAATAGTGTAAAGTAAAGCTTAAACATCTAGAGAAATATGATAAGAACAGCAAACTACCAAAAATCTAAATTCTAAATAAAGAATTATTTAGGGGAGAATGAAAAACATTAATTTATAAATCATTAATAAAAGATGTATAGTAGAATGAATTAATTATATAAATATATATATATATAAATATAGATTTAAAACTTTAACTATTTTCCAAATATATAAAAGTGTGGCATGTAATATCTAAAAAAAGATTAAATTCTTTTTTTTTTTTTTTTTTGTTTGTTTTTTATAAATGAGTCGTCTTAAAAAAAAAAGATATTACAACTAGAAGTATAAATTAAATATATTAATTATTTTTTTGAAAAAAAAAAAAGAATAATCTAAGAATTTTTTAATTAAAATGTAAAAATATTAGAACAAATAAAATTAGAAAAATTACAATTGAGTAAATTAGATTTTATGTTGTGAAAATTTATGCAGATACTCATTTAGAAATCTAAACAATGGGAGACTTATAATTTATCAAACTTAAAATATAATTATAAGTTAAAACATAAAATTCTGTTACCTTAATAAAAAATTACCATTCCAAAGGTTATTATTCTTGTTAAACTTCAATTATTCGCATGAGAGGCATAAAACTCAAAAAACGAGATTTTCACTATCTGAAAAAAAAAAAAAAGAAAAGAAAAGAAAAGTATTATACATATTTAATAACGTGCATTTCCTAAATACAAATAATTATTATATAAAAATAAATTTCCCCTATCTTTGAGATTTTTTGTTGAGAGATGTTGCTTTATTCAGTTTTACGTACGCTTTTGTATATATTGAAAATCATTTATATTTATTATTAATTATTTTTTTTATTTACTATTTATTATTTGCCTGTATTATTATGAAACTAAATTGTAAGATTGTATTAATTGTTTTTTATTTTCTATTTATTTAATATTATATTTATTTGTGTATAGTTTTAAGCAAATGCATTACTAGTTAGAGTGTTATTTTCAAGATTATAAAAAATTAAATATAATTAATTTGGAAGTCTTCTATATAATTTGTTTATTTGTGATATTGTTTTCTAAAGAAAAGAAGAAAATAAAGAATAGATTTTAGCTTTATGAAGTATTGGAGCTTTTTAGAGGTAGATATTTTATATAAAAAAAATATGTTTTGTTTTATACTTAGCTTTATATAAATAAATTTTACAACATAATAAAATTGACAATAACTAAAAATCATGATTTAGCTTTTTATCTTTTAATATTTTTTTTTTTATTATTTTTTTTGTTTAAGTAATTATTTAACTTAATTTACAATATTTTTATGATTGCATCCGCAGTTTTATTTTTTTATTGTTTGGTTTCAGATCTATTAAAAACATACAGAGTATATAAAATTAGTAAGAATCTATATTTAGACAGAATTCAAAATAAATAACATGTTTGTCATATATTTTAATAATTTTATTGTAATTATTTACGGAATAGGAACTCTTTCTAAAATTTTTTAGTTTATATTTTAACTCAAGATGGGAATTTTTATGTTTTTATAGGTTTAAAAGGTATTTCATAAAAATATTCCCTGTAAAAAAATTGTTTAAATCACTCGAAATGAAAATAAATATAAAGATAGTTAAGCCAGTACAAATAACATTTTTATTTTTATTTGTATTAAAACATTGTAAGCCATATGGAATATAATGTAATTTATTATAAAAGTCTCATTAATTAAAAAAAAAAAAAAAAAAATTCAACAATATTTATTTAAAATTTAACATACTTATTAGATTTACTAGTAATTTTATACTCTAGTATAAGATAAAATATTATGTATTTTGACCTGAATTTTTAAGGTAAAACAAATTGATATGAGACAATGAATAATGTAGGATTTAAATAATTCATATATATTAAAATATTAGTAAAAAATATCATTTTATAAGATATTTTTTTTTTTTTTTTTTTTTTAATTTGTCGCTTTTTAAAAATTAATTTTAGTAAAAGTAAAAAGTAGTTTATAGATAACTAATTTAATTAAAAATGAATCCAAGTTCATTGATAACCAATAATTTATCAAACTTTAATATTTTTTATACATATTTTTTAATCTTTTTTAGTAATTAAGTATAGCTTTATTTTATTATTTTTGAATTAAAGAATTCCCGGCAAATTTTTCATTAATTATTTTCTTATTTATAATATTGCTTTTTATTTATATGAATAAATTGTTAATTAGAATAATAGGGGCTATTTATATCATTGACTTAAATTAACTCTGATTCAATATTGCTGACAAAAATTAAATTGAATTTCTATAATTAGTAATTTAACTTGAATTTATAATTAAGTTTTTCCTTTTAATTCATATTCACATTTTACTAAAAATTAGTTGTTGTTTTTGTTTTTTATTATTTCATGGATCTTGAAAATTACTTGAAAATAGAATATTCATATTTATTACATTGGTAAATACTCCAGTAGAAAAATTTAAAAAGAAGTTAAGATTATATAAGCGTGATTTGATTTTAAAAAATTTAAATTGATTTTCTAATTATATTTGATGACTTATTATAAATAAATAATAAATAATAATATAAATATTTTTATTTTATAACCGACTATACTTTATTGTCAATAACTTTTTTTAAAAAATTTCAGTATTAATTAATTGTTTACAGTAAGTATTACAGATTATACTGCAAAAAAAAAGCGAAAATATTATTAATTTTGGCATATAATATATTTCATTAGTATTTAAAACAATGCAATATTTTAGCACATCAAAGTATTTTTATAATAGGTTTCATAAAAAAAGAACTTAACTTATTATTAATATAATTATGGAAATTTCTTATTATTAAATAATACTATTTTTATTTTAATTATTTATCATTGAACTTTCCTTGTGTATAAACAAAATAATTTAATAATAAGGATGCTCTATTTGAGTATTTCCAATATAAATATTTTTATTATAAATAAATACTATGATATATATGCTTTTATAGAGCATTAATTTTACTATTGTGATGTTTTTTTTTTTTTTTCTTTCTGTCAATAATTTATCATTTTTTTTACTAATGTTAAACCAGTTGAGTTATAAAAATAAATATAGCTTAAAGTAAATACAAAAAGTATTTAATTTACTATTTTATTCTAGAATCAAATTGTTATTGTCTAGTTATGGTTTTTTTTTACAACATAATACTTATTAAAATTTTTGCTATTAATAATTAAACAAGCTTTTTTTTTTAAAAAAAAAAAAAACGAAAAAAATTTACAAATAAAGTATATAATAAATATACTACAAAATCTATAATATATAAATCTATTTATAGTAAAATTAATGCAACTAATACTGGAGCTAAAAGTTGCTTTATTATTAAAGGTATTTTGTAAAATCCGGGTAATGCGGTGTACCATGTTGAAGCCCATTTGATCGTAGAACTTGCTATTGATTTATTTGCGTTTACAGATCTAGACTGTGGAGTGTATAAAGAAAATTTTTTGTCACTAAACGGAAATAACTCTCCTTTATTTGGTTTTTTGTTTAAATTTGAAACTGCATCATATATTTTTAAATTATAAAATGCCTGCTCTAATATGGGGTTTGTCTTTTTTCTTGTATATTTTAATGTATCCCATATTACTTTTCCAGTTGGTTCATAATTCATTTCATTAATTAAATGTATAACTGAGGGGTCATCTTCTTTCACTGCTTCTACTCGAATGCGTTTAGGTGGAACAGTTAAATTTGCATATTCCCATATAAAAGTCGCATTTTCTCCCAAAATAAACATGGGAATGACCGCTTCAGGATATCTAAATACAACATATCCATAGTCGGTTGTTACAGAATTTTCAATTTCTTTTGTTGTTAAAAAATCAGAATCCACCTTTGCTAGGGCGGTTGATACCGCTGAAGACGCAGCACTGATTATTGAAGAAGCTGCTTGATCTGCTGAGATTGAAGCTACAATAGCGGACGATTTAAGAGCTTCGGCGGCTGATGATGCAGAGTAAGAAATTGATGAAGCTATCATTATTAATGAAGATTGTGCTGCTGCTGCAGAACTGAAAGAGGAAGAAGCAGATATAGAATAAGCTGCAGCAGAATAAGCTATTTGTCCTGATTCTTCTAAATCTTTAGGCGCAATACTTTTATTTATTTTATTGCGCAATTTATGGGCACCAATTTCGGATCTTAAATCTGCTTCAATATTTTCAGGACTATCTATTATACAGTTTTCTTGTAAACTAATAAGAGAGTCCTGATCAAAATTTTCACCGTTTTCCAATGTTTCTTTTAAGTTTTTGATAGTACATAATCCACCTTTGAATAATAACAATAACGTGTAGAAAAATCTCATTTTATTTTATATTCTTTTTTTTTTTTATTTTTTTTTTTGCATATCAAGAACTTATTACAGAAAATTTTACAATTATTTTATTTAATTCTATTTTAGTAATGAGTTTATCACTTGCTAATACTAGTAATTTTTTTTTTTTTAAAAAATAAAAATAATATAAAAGACAAAACTTTGTATGTATTTAGACTATATAA
Source organism: Ascobotryozyma cognata (assembly GCA_030565755.1). Classification (NCBI taxonomy): domain Eukaryota; kingdom Fungi; phylum Ascomycota; class Trigonopsidomycetes; order Trigonopsidales; family Trigonopsidaceae; genus Ascobotryozyma; species Ascobotryozyma cognata. Next base: position 8,121 of record JAJMCY010000032.1, read on the forward strand.
ACAAAGGTAACATAATCTTTTTTTACGATTATCTAATTTATTTGAATAACACCTTGATAAAGTGTTCAAATTTATTTTTATAAAAATTCTATTACTATACCTGTGTATAACATGTATATTAAGTTTTTCTATTTAAAGCAAATTTAATATTTATTAATTACAAGGAATATTCATTTTCTTTAATAAAATTAATGTGGGTCAACTTTACAATGACCTAAAAGTATTTACCAATAAAAAGGGTTTTATTAAATAAAGCTACTTGTATTATACAAATAATAATTTTTCTTGAAGTTTTCAAATAAAATAAAACACAATATAAAATTATATTTCTTTTTTTATATAAATTACAGAATAAAAATAAAAAGCATACTTTATCTTTTTCAAATACATTATGATTTTAAATTAGATAACTTTGAAGAAATTAATAAGATAAAACGTACAGAGCTAAGAATGAATAAATATAATAAAATTTAATACATCATTAATGCATATTTTTTTATGTTTATTTATTACAATATTAATTTTTATTTTATGTAATGTGTAATTATGAAAAATATTTATATTTTAAATTTTAAAAATTTTTTTTTTTTTTTGTCACATTATATATTCTTAGTCATGCATTTATCTTAGTATTGAAGTATTAGTAATAAATATACTTGAATAATATTAAAAATAAATAAGTAAATAATTAAAAAATTCTAAATAAAGTAAAATCAAAATACAGACAAATTTTTATTGTTATTATATTTTTTAAATAAAACTATTATAACTTTAAAACACATAAAAATATATTGGATTGTAATATTTCTTGATGTAGAATTAAAATGTTAAGTAGATAAAAAGCAGCATTTGACTTAAAATGTCATAAGTATATATTGCATTATATTGGACCCTGAATTATTTAAAAAGAAATTTGCCACATTTTACCTATAAAATGTTTTTTTTTAATGCCTCACTATTATTTAATTTAAGCACAAACAAAAAAAAAAAAAAAAAAAAAAAAAAAAAAAAAAAAAAAAAAAAAAAAAAAAAAAAAATTATTAATAGTAAAATGAGTAAAGAAAAGCAAGTAGACTTAGATTATTTTGAATATGATTCTGACGATGGGAACACAACTAAAAACTTTAATGAAATTGCAATGTTTTCAGGTAGAAGTTTAAGTAATTTACATTCAAATGTTTTAAAGCATTCAAACGATGAGTTTGATCAGTTTTTGACACAACTATCTTGCAACTCATTAGATTTGACTCCAATATCAAATACAGATTTTCAATTTAATAATTCAGAAAGTAATGATCATAAAGGGTATGATCTAGATGAGATAGAAAATTCAGAAATATTTGATGATGAATTCATTATAAACGAGGGTTACATGCAAGATAAATCAGTAAAAAGGAATTCTGTTTTAATTCCTTCACCTTGTTCTAATATAAAAGAGTCCAAAGATATTTTACCTTTTTTCCCTTTACTTCTATCAAATATCTGTGATAATAATGAAGATATAATAAAGAATGATAGTTTGCTAAAACAAAAAGAGCACTCAAAAAAAAAATTATTCCATTCTCCTGTAGAGACCGAATTTGATTTTACGAATGTTGATATTGATAGAAACGTAAATGAATTTTCAAAATATGTCAATGAAATAGATTATATAGACTCTACACTTCCTACTTACAATTATTTACTTGGAAATGAAAGTGATATTAAATTATTAAATAACGAAAATGATAATATTGAAGATATTCTAAATAAAAATAGCAATAAAGTTGTGCAAAATTTTATAGAGACAAATATTTCATTAGAAAAAAGTCTGCCAATTCAAAAAAAAAAATTCAAAAATAACAGCCAAAGACCAAAAAATAACATAAATGGAAATAAATCAAATACATTGCATATCAAGAAACGAAAAAGTGAAATAGTTTCAAAAAATAAAATGAAATCTGTGACTACTTGGAAAACACCCCGAGGTGGAAATGCGCATGGCTTAACTGTAAGTAATATGTCTTTTTTAATAAAGTTTTCTTTTAATATTTTGCCTTTTCCATATATATATATTTCTGCATATTTAAAATTAAAACTAACAATTTAAAATCTTTACGATCTATGTAACTTTGATTTATAATATGACTTAATTTTATAGCCAACCTTTGTTAATCCTAAAGTTGATGCTGGTAGTTTTGGTATTATTAATTTTCGGAAACCTGCTGCGTGGTCAAGGGTAAGTGAAAATACTGTTGTTAAAAAAATTTTACTAACTATTTAAAGCAGAAATCATCACATGATATTTCAAAAAAAGAGTTAGAGTAAGAATAAGAATGAGATTCTTAAAAAAGGAATTAAACTAGTTTTATGTGTGAACAAAATTTTATTTTTTTTTTATGTACAAGACAATCTAATTTAAATAATTTAAATAATTAATTAAAAACAATATATTAGATTTTTAAAAGTTTATGTCCACATAGAAATAATACTCAAAAAAATGCCCAAAAATTAATTTGAATGATACTTAGATATATATATAATAATTTGTATTATTATTACATCTAATTAATATATTAAAAGAAGCATTGAAAAAAAAAACAAAACAAACTTATTACATTTTGGTATTTAAAATTATTATATAGTAATAGTCATTATATAACTAAAATACGAAATGAACAGTTTTAACTTGCTTTAAAGTATAAAACTAAAAAATTATTAAATAAAAAACAATTGCGTAAATTAATTATACTATTTATTAATGAATTATAATAAAAAACTATAATATCATGAAAACCCATAAATTTTCCTTAAAATCTTGAGCATTTTTTTTTTATTGTAGTTATAATTACCGTAAATTTTTTTTTTGTTTAAACTAAAAATTAAAGTCTATTTAATTTTTATTTAGTAATATAAATATTTTTTTTTTTCATTGCTAAAATATATTAATATTTTATTTTTACTTAAAAGTATTCTTGGCTTTTACTATATTTTTATTTTATATATAACTGATATTTAAAATATTTTAATATTAATGAGTATACTAATTAAAAAATTGGAAAAGCAAGTTCTTCATTAGTGTTGGAACCTGAGATTATTTTTCCTTATTGAATCATTTTATATTTAAAGTATTTATTATAATCTATCATAAAAACTTTTATAATTATTATTATATTATTATTATATTATTACTATTATCACCATAGATTTTATTATTTAGTTTTGTGAAATATATGCATTTTCTATGGATTAAATCAAATCACTAATATCAACATTATGAAAAAAAAAAAAATGATATATACATTAAATATTATAAACGAAATAATTTTTATACATGCCTAAATATAAAATATAGATAATACTTTTTATTTCTAATTGTTTTAATGTTTCTTTTTTATCAAAATTTATAATAAAAGCATTCTTTTTGAGCTTGAAGAGAATTTTTTAATCAAAATCTGATAAAATCGTATATTTCTGCAATATACCATCGTGTTTTTTTTTTTTTTTTTGTGAAAGAATTAATCTTTTTTTTTCTTAACTTATAGTTTTAATATATATATCTTTACACATTTTTAAAAAAGTTTATACCTTAGGAAAATAATATTTTTTAATTATAATATTTTAGTTATTTATTCAAAAGTTTAAAATTATGATTTTTATAAACGGTATATTGCTCCATACTTTTTGAATTTAATAGTTCCAGTTATATCAAAAATAATAGAAAATTCTTCAAAAATTAAAATTTAATAAAATAAGGTACATTAAAAATAAAATATTGTGTTGTTTAGTTATAAATAAAATTAAATATTGACCATTTTTGTTACATAATATCAATATTTTTTACTTATTATTATCTAATAGCGTGGCAAAATTAGATTATTTTAACTTTTTGGGTATTCTAATTTTAGATTTTTTAGCAGCTTTATTATATTTTTCATAAAGCGTTTATATATATCCTGTACTAAAACTATCTATTTGCTTAGTTTTCACAATAAATTGTAATTAAATATATTTTGTACATTCAATTTTATTTATTTCTACACTAATAACAAAATAGAGAGTAATATATTTTATTTTATATTAAATTAAGAGATAAAACAATTATATTTAGGCACATTAAATATGCTGGTTTTATATATTAATTATAATAAGTAATTATTCATTTCATGATTCACATATTTTATTCCATATTTAATAGGTTTATTAGCCTTGATATTATTTTTTCAGTATTTTTTAAATTATTAGTTACTATATTTTCAAGAGTTTGTCTTGTTAAACAGTAATTCATTTTTACTTGTAAGTTTTGCGTTTTTTTTTTTTTTTTTCAATGTTAAATATATTTCACTGTTATCATGATTAAAAGTTATATATAGTATTTTGATTTTTATTCATTATACCCACGGATTCCAAAGCAATAATTCATAAATCAATACGCCCCTTTTTTAAATATAATGAATAATTTTATATTGATTAAATTTGCATTTCTCAGCTCATACAGTAGATGTGTAATTGTTTTTAGTTCAGTTCCACAGGATTAAAAGATTACAGCTTATAAAATCATAATAATACATTCAGAAGATTGATTTGTGGTATTTATGTCGCTATCAAAATTAGCATTAGAGCATATAGTAAGTTTACTATTGTGATTATGGTAATAATATTTCTCAAGGTACATTGCATTATTTATATATTAGTTATCATACCGCTTGTCAAAAATTTGTTAGAGCTTTTTGTTTAATTTGAGAACATAGTTTAAATTGAAATTAATAAGATGCTTTATTCTTTAAAATAAGTAAAATAAAGATCTAAATATTTCATAGCTTGGTTTGGCAATAATGTTTTTTCTGTTTTATTGATTACCTTTAGCAACAAATTAAGAATCATTCAAGTTTTTCTACTAATACTACTTTTACATAATGTATTTACTTAATATATATTATAAATTTCCCTTTCTAAAATAAAATTGGAATACCGTATAAAGTGTGTACTATAATTAGGGATATGGTTATAACAAAATATTTAGCCTCTTTTGTTTTTGTAAATTGGATTATGAACTTAAAACTAATTTTATTTCAACACTTAAACTTTTTTTTTAAGAAAAAAGTTTTTTCTACCCATTTTTTAGCTTTTGTGATTTCAAAATCAACAGCTTACACTTTTTACATAATGAGTAGCTTTCCATGTACTTAGATTTTTAGAAATATATCTTCTATACTAATCTTTGTAAAAAAAATATTTTCTTGAAACTTATTTGTACATAGTAATATTTGAATAGGAATTTCATTGCTTTTTTTTATGTATAAAAAAAATAAATTTATTATATGTAAAAATATATAGCTCAAGTACTATATTTCACATATTTTTATCTGGAAGATTGTTGAAAGACAAATATTTTTTGATTCATTTCGTAGTTCAAAATTCAATTTTCAAATCAAACTAAATAGTACCAAGTATTGAGCTGCTGTCATTTATAATACTAGATAAATTGTTAAAAGTCGCATTTTAGGTAGATTTCAATATATTTAATGTCTTTTCTTGTAAAACTCTTTTATTGCTTAGTTTTAAATTTTTTCAGTTAAAATTTGTCATTTTTTTTATTAATAGAACTAAATAAAGTTATTTTAATGTATTAGCCTACACGTGCCATTATAATGTCACTTGTTGTTTGTCTTGCTATATTTGTATTTTTATTTTTTTTAAGGTCTCTAATTATCTTTCTGAAAAGTATGAATTTAGCTCCACTTTAATGAAATTTAAGACTAATTTCAAGTATAATTTTTTCTATAATTCAAATCATCTAAATATGCTTTAACTTTTGCATAATTTATCTAAAAAAATTATACATAAGTAAATAAGGTTATTAAATGGCAGTATTTATAATTGAATTTTTGCTACAATAAAAACATAGTCTGTAAGTGTTATAATTGCATAATATATCTAATTATCAATAGTAATAATTTTAATTAAAAAACATACTATTAAATCATGTATTCTTTGTAAGCACAGATTCTAATAGACTTAAGTATTTAGTAATAAGACTATTTAGTTTAAGATAAAGTAAAAAATTATTTGTAAGATGTATTAAATAGTAATACTTTTTCTATTACTATACTATCATTTATTTTTTTGCTCTCTTAAAGTATTCTCTTATTTTCTTTAAATTCTTTAAATTATTTATCTTAGTAATCGTATTCTAGTCTTACACAAAATTTACTTATTCCTTAATTATCTTGAATTCTGTTGATTTTCACAGACCCTATAATGTTTTTTATGATGACTATTATTGTCATTATTATTATTATTATTATTATTATCCATTTTGTATGTATATTTAGTTTATTATTTTATGTAATATCTTATTTATAGTATAATCTTCGATACTTTTCTATTAACTTTCTATATACAAGTTTTATCTATTTATATACACTTCAATACATACTTATCACCTGGTTATTACATTAACTGTAGTATTTAACACTCATGTGCTGTTAGTACATAGTCACATGTGCTTTATGCTTCATGTGCATAAGAGTAGTTGCAGAATAAAGTACAAATCAGGGTTAAGGGTTTATATGAAAAAGTGCGAGTATCTAATTTCAACACTCCCCCATACTCTAACATTCCTTCATACCTAACAAGGATCGAATATTTAAAAACAGATTTCTTGTCAGACTTTTAGTTGCAATATCTGCAATCATCTCGCCAGTAGGACAATAAATGACTTTCACTTTCTGATCTTTTATTTTTTCTTGAATTTTTCGATGAGCAAGATCTATATGCTTTGATCGAGCATGGAAGGCATTATACTTTGCAAGCTGAATAGCTGCTTTATTATCTTTATAGATTATAGTAAGCTGTAAATTAAATAACTTTAAATCTAAACATAAATTTCTTAAATAAACAGTTTCTTTTGCATCCTTATTCAGGGCAATTAATCTGCTTCCGCTGTAGATTGTGCTATTGTACATTGCTACTTAGAGTACCAGAAGATAAGTGCTCCAAGCATCAATGATACACACCCAGAAATAGACTTTCTTGAGTTAATATCACTTGCATAACCTGCATCTGAAAATATGATCAAGTTGCCTGGTTTACTTCTATTGTATTCAATACCGAGGTTAGGGTATTTACAAAGGTATCTCAAAATTTGCTTCACGGCCTGCCAATGATGTTCTTGAGGCTTCTGCATAAAACGACTAAGAAAGTTTGCTGAGTATGTAACGTCAGGTCGTGTTTGTGTAAATAGGTAGAGCAATGAGCCAATTACTTTTGAGTAAGTTTTTGATGAAAAGTCTTGTTCATCTTTATCCATTGCTAGTAGTTGTAACCCAGGATTTAGGGGTGTTTCTCTTCCGCGCCCATTTCTTTAAAATTTACACGATCAAGTATTGTTTTAGTAAATACTTTTTGAGATAATTTAGTAATACCATTTGGTATATCTCTACAGATTTCTACTCCAAGAAATTTGTCAGCATTGCCTAAGAGCTTTATATTAATCCATTTTCGCATAAGTTTAACTTCAAGTTCTGCCGTTTTTAAGTCATAACATAATAAAAGAAGATCGTCGACGTAAACACCTAAGTATAGTTTTTCTTCTTTTATTGTTTTAGTAAACAGACTCTGTTCATATTTATTTTGTATGTAATTACAATTTGTAAGACAATCTACCAGCTTACGATTCCATATAAGTGGTGCTTGCTTAAGTCCATATAAAGATTTGTTCAGTTTCAGTACCATGTTTTTACAGTCATCCAGGATAAATCCAGATGGCTGAGAAACAAATACATCACGGTCAATATCTCCATGTAAAAAAGCTGTCTTTACATCCAAGTGAACGATCAACAGATTACGAGTAGTTGCCAATGCAAAAAGTAGTCGTACGACTTCAAACTTAATGACTGGTGAGTATGTTTCTAGATAATCTACGTTTTCTCGCTGTTTAAATCCTTTGGCAACTATTATCGCCTTGAAGTTACTGGGTTTCTCATGTGAGTCTCGTTTTACACTGAAAACCCATTTTAATGGAATAATCTTTTGGTCATCTACTTTTTTTGTTAATGTTCAGGTATTATGCTCATGAATAGAGTTTAACTCTCCTTTACAGGCTTTCAACCATTTCTCCTAAAATGGTGATTTCATTACATCTTCCATGCTCTTAAGAGCATCTAGCTTTTCATCTCATCTACATTATTAACTGTCTTGACAATATTACTGAATATTTTGTTACTGGTGCTCAGTATATATTGATCAGTCTTTTATGGCATTCCCTCAGTACGAATGTTCTTCTTAGAACGATCCAAGATGTTATTACCATCGTTGAGCTGCTCAAGCTTTCGTTTAATATTGGGGCTATTATCTGGATTGTTAATTGTAGAAATTGATAGCTGGTAAGCGTCTTGACCAACGAAACGATTTAATAGTTTCTGGTAGAAAGCACACATAGTTTGCGTTTTACGTAGAAAATTTACAGTAAAGTTGATATGGAGATTATTTTCGAAATAGTCTGCTGATGTTGTATCTTCTAGAAATTCTACATCTACAGAACTATAAACTAAGTCTTTTTCTGGATTATATATTCTATAACTAAATGGCTCACTATTATATCCTACAAATATTCCTTTGATGGTACGTTGATCTAATTTCTTGAGTTTATTCTTTGGAATTAAACTGAAACATACACATCCAAATACTTTAAGGTGTGAGATCCATAAGCGAGAATTATTTGAATCCCAAATTTCAATAGGAGTTCTTGTATCATTGTATTTTCTAACTAATGCAAACTAAGTAATCTATTTCTTATAAATACAATTTTATTTGCAGTTTCTGCCCAAAATACTCTACTTAACCCTAATTGTAGTAATAATGCTTTAATTCCATCACCAATTGTGCGATTCGTTCGCTAAATTGTCCCATTTAATTATGATCTGTATGGTACACTATGCTGTATTGTCATTCCAGTTTCGAAGACATGAGTTTCGAAATCTCGATTTTCAAACTCACTACCATAGTCTGTAAACATTTTGGCAATTGACCTATTAAACTTCAGTTTGACAGATTGATCAAATTGTTTGAATGCAGTATAAGTGTCCGACTTTTTCTGAAGGAATTTTATTTCTACATAATGAGATTTTTAATCCTTAAATAAGATGAAGTGTTTACTAAGTCCAAAGGAGGAAGGATTAATCTGACCGCTAAGGTCTGAGTGAACTAAGTTTAAAACTTTTTTAACTCGTCCTTCATTTCGCGCTTTTAGGCTTGTTTTAGACATTTTACTCATAATAAAATCTATGCATTTTTTTCCAAGATATGTATTTGAAAATATTTCAACGCCATGATTAGCTAGTGATTTTTCAACTTGATTTTCATGAGCGTAGCCCATTCGTTTATGCCATAAATATACAGCTTACATATTTCTGCGTAGCTTTTATTTTCTTCAAACACTTCAACTAGTTTACTTAGCTTCCATTTATATAGGCCATTTGTTTTGTAAATTATTTTACTTATATACCAAGAAGGTCTGGTAATTTTACATGTTTTATTCTGGAAGGACACTAAAAATCCGTTCTCTATTAGTTTTGTCACAGAAAGTAAATTAAAAGGAGATTCCATTACAACTTTAGAAGCCATAATTAGAAATTCTTAATTTATTTCTTTATCAGTAAAATATGTATTAGATATAGTATAATTATTTAACTTATTTCCATTAATTCCAACTACATAACTACTTTTACTGGGGTTCACTCCAACTTTATTTTTAAAATTAGATGAAATAATAAAATGGTTACATGCACCACTATCAATAATAAATTCCAAATCTTTATTTTTATTTTCCAACCAACTAGTTCCAATCAATCCAAACACAGCATTCCCAGTAAGCTTTTCATTGGAAATTTGTGCATTTGTACCAACGTGTCTTTGATGATTCTTTCTTCTAAATTGGTGGTTAATTTTCTTCTCTTTGCTTTTTATTGTCAAAACCCATTCTTCTTTTTTCATAATTAAAACGTATATTATTGCTAGAATTGTAGACTGCCAAAGCTTTATTTCTTGAAGATGTATAATAGCTTTTCATCTTTTTGGATATGCTAACTTCAAGTTTAGCTACCAATGTATAAAATTTTAAGTCCTCTAAAAGCGCCATTCTTAAAGAATCATAAGCATCTGAAAACTCTTTTGGGAGATTCAAGATAGCAAGTATACAACAAAAGTTTTCAGGAATATTAATACCTACTCCTGAGAGTCTTTCTCTTACGGAGGCTAATCTGCCAACGTATTTAGTTGGTGTTTCACCATTGGAAATAGAAGCATATGCTAGCATTCCGCACAAATATATCGCTTTGCTTAAAAAATGTTTCTTTGCTTTAGCTTCTAGCACTTTGAGCATTTCGAAAGCCGAGTTAGTGTGTAGAACCTCGAATTTAAAGTGTTCACCTAGTGTACCTCTTATAATCATTCGGGCAAGAGTATTTCTACGCTTGAAATCTACTATAGACATCGTATTTAGCGGTTATTCTCTATTTAAACAACAACTAACTTCAGAGCATTCCAGCACTTCTTTTACTGAAGCTATCCAACTTCTGTAATCAGACTCTGGTTCTAGATTGGGAATTCTTGTAATTAACTCTTTAGAAGGAGACAAGACTACTTGTGTTTCTTCACTCCAGGGAGGTTTCATTTGATTTAACAAAGTTGAGCTATTCCCATATATTGCTCTTTCTGGAGTACTTTCAATAATGATTTCCTCAGTAGCATTGTCTACGGTTGAACTTGGGGTTTTATCTATTTCACTTGTGGAAGGACCTGCAACAACGTTTTTAGAAGACCTTTTGCTACACCACGTGGATTTACTTTTAGTAACAATCCTTTTAGCAATTCTAGATTCCACAGTGGCAGAGGAATTAGCACTTGCATGCTCTTCAGAAGGAACTTCTCTTACATTAGAAGTTTGTCTATTTTCTGCGACAGCAGTGCTTCTGGTCTTGCCTCTCGTGCTTCTTCTCAGTTCTTTCGAACCTGCATTGCTACCATGTTGGTTTTCACCGACCCCATTATGTTTATTATGGTGACTATTACTATTATTATTATTATTATTATTATCCATTTTTGTATGTATATTTAGTTTATTATTTTATGTAATATCTTATTTATAATACAGTCTTTGTTACTTTTCTATTAACTTTCTATATACAAGTTTTATCTATTTATATACACTTCAATACATACTTATCACCTGGTTATTACATTAACTGTAGTATTTAACACTCATGTGCTGTTAGTGCATAGTCACATGTGCTTTATGCTTCATGTGCATAAGAGTAGTTGTAGAATAAAGTACAAATCAGGGTTAAGGGTTTATATGAAAAAGTACGAGTATCTAATTTCAACACCTGCCCTCACTACTCGAATCCCAGGCCCGTCTTCTTACAATGAATCATTCCAACCTAACACCTTTCTTGGATGGTTCCAACATATAGAAGCCTGTAGCTTTATTCATTACAGAAAAAGGAGCAGCCGGTTATACATTTGTTGACAACACCGTCAAAACACATCTTTAAGGACCATAAAGAAGCACCCAAACAAATGTTTCTACCTCCAAGTTATCAAGAACACATTCTAAAAAAATGGCGTAGCCTTCGAAAAATCTCCTCAATTAAATTTACAACCAAAAATATTGTAAATTAACCACTTTACTACCACCAATCTATCAACCTGAAACTATTATAGTAGACCTATATATTTCTGGCACTCAACTTACCATTCAATTCCATGTGAGGATAAATCACAAAAATAATCTTGAAACAGCAATGAAAATGGACGATGCTGCTGAAGATATGGTCCGTCTTAGTAACCGAAACCAATTTACAAAACATAAAATTTTAACTACCTATAATTCACCGCGCCCTACAAACTACCCTATCAACAAATATTAAAAGTCTCTTGACCAATTCTCCAACTCTAACTCATACACTAGCTCTGATCAATACACTACAAACAATCCATCTCAATGTAAGTTAATTAGTTTGAGTTAAAATTAAAAACACTCCCAGCTCTCCCAATAATAGTCAAAGGTGCTCTTCCTGTTAAATCGACTATTCTAAATAACATTTTCCAAATCTTTATTTCACTATCAAATTGAAAAACTACGATTACTGCTTATATCGCAAATTTAAACTCTGGCAAATATGGCATAATTCTTGATTTACCTTCCATTAAAGAATACGAAACAGCTATAAGCTGGTCCAAAATACTTTTAAACCAAAATTCAACTAATCTACCCCCCAAGTTTATCCAAGAAGAATTCCTAGATGTAGTTACAAACAACCAACCCACTGATCTACCACCTAAAAGAACTATTGAACATAAGATAAAAATGCTCCCAGGGTCTAAACCAACAGAACGTCCAACATAGCAATCATTCCACTCTGTAAATCAAGAATTAAAAAAACAATTCACTGAATTACTCTCAAAACACTTTATAACACCTTCAACATCATTTTATAACGTTCCTGTTTTGTTTGTGAAAAATAGTTTGTGGAAATAAAGATGGAACCCTTCGACTATGTGTCGACTTTTGTCTTCTAATCAAGCAAATAGTGCAAAACCGTTTTCCATTTACTAGCATGGAGGAACTTTTATACCAACTGAAAGAAGCCTGGCATTTCTCCAAATTAGACCTCATGAGTGGATAGTATCAGATAAGTGTTAAACCTGGGACTAATACAAAACCGCTTTCTCTACACCAACAGAGTACTTCTACTAGTAATTTATGCCATTTGGCCTCTGCAACGCCCCGTCACCTTTCAATGCTTGATGAACTCAAGTTTACCCAAATACTTTGGTAAATTCTTCCTAGTACCCCTAAATGACATACTAATATACAGCGAAAATAAAGAAACACAAAGGTTATAAACTATCCATATTATTGTTTAGCCTACCCCCGCATGGAGTCTATCAGACTAGTCCTAAATACATTAAAATAACAAAATTTAATTTCCAAAGAAACAAAATGTGAATTTCTGCCAACAAGATAGACTTTCTTGGATTTCATATTGATCAAGATAGTATACATCTTGGTAAATCAAAAATTGAAACAGTAAAAATTAGATTACTCCAACTAACTGTAAAAAGGCTTTATCTGTTTTAGTATTAACCAATTTTCATAAAAATTTTATCAAAGCTTACTCAAGAATGGCTACACCACTTATCAACTGAGAAAAAAAAAATACAAATGGCTTAAAAAACAAAAACAAACAGGAGTAATAGCATATCACTAAAAAATTAGCAGCTGCTATACTTAATTACCCTATAAGGGAGAAAATGTTTATAGCAGTCATTTCGGCATTAAAACATTGGGTTCATGATCTCTTAGGCACAAAATTTGTGATACAACAGACCACCACTCTGTAATATACTTAAAATTAATGAAAAGTATCCCAACAGGAAGATAAGCCCTCTAGATTGACTAATTAGTAGAATACGACTTTTTTATAAAATATCTACCTGGTAAAAAAAAAAACTCAGCCGAAGATGCGTTAAGCAAATTAGAAACCAACGCAATTTCCATTGCAGGCCAAGAAAAAGATTTTGTTTTTTACATCATAGAGGAATATAAACACGATAGTTATTTCCGAGAAATCACTGGCAAGTTAACTAATCCCAAACTGCAACCTCTGGAGTACAATAAGCACTTTCAATACACTGATAAATTATCGTTCTACGCTCCATATTGTGAATTAAAACTCTTTATTCCAAAAGGAAATGTAAGAAATGCTTTAATAACAGAAAATTATGACCCCCTAGATCTGGACACTTTGATACTGCAAAAATATATTTAATACCACACCAAAAATTCTATTGGCCAAAAATGTTTAAAGAAGTCAAAAAATATGTACAATCATGCATGATATGCCAAAAGTCAAAATCTACAACTCGGAAAAACCAAGTATTATTAATGCACTTCCAATTCACAAAATACGATGGGAATAAATTTCAATGGAAGTTATAACTGTCTTCCTGAAACAGAAGAAAAATTTGACGCTATAATAGCAGTATTGAACAAACTCACTAAACGGACCCACTTCATTCCTACAAGAAAACAACTGAATAGTGCAGAATGTGCAAAATTATTTATTAAAGAAATAATTCCTCTACATGGTCTACCACAAAACATAGTTACAGACAAAGATATCCGATTTATGTCTGCCTTTTGGAACGTTTTACATCATGTTTTAGATTCAAAACTACTATTTAGTACAACCAATCATCCACAAACCGACGGACAAACAGAGCGAGTTAACAAAATTGTTAACCAACTTATCCGCTTTTATGTGTAAAACAATCATTCAACATGGGCAAAATATTTACCAATGCTAGAATTTGCTTACAACAATCCTATCAAAAAACTATACAAACAACCCCTTTTGAAGCCGATCTTGGCTATAACCCGACACCGCCCGGTTTTCACTCAATCTTCTTTTTAAACTAGTCTTCATACGGCGCAGAATTATTACTCACAAAGTTAAAAGCAATTACTTCCAAAACACAAGACTACATGTTAAATGCACAAAAGGAACAAGAGGTTCAAGCAAACAAATCTAGGAGATATGTACAATATAAGGTTGGTGAATGAATACTATTACACAGAGACGCATATATGACTAGCCCTAACTATTCTAAGGTACTCCCGGTTTACTTTGGGCCGTACAAACTGGTCAAAAAGATAAACGACAACGCATTCGAAGTGGATATACCGATTACAACAAAAAACATAGATTAATAAATATTCGCTGGTTTAATAAATTTGTCGAGCGGTCTAGTAGTTATCTAAAGAAAGTACCAATTTCTGATAGGGAAGCAATTGCAAGAATTAATGAAGTTAATGCTATCGCTGGTTATGACAAAGACGCCGGACTTTTGACGTCACTTAGTCAGATTGTCTTCCTGGTCATTCTACCACCATGTTTGGTGAAATATTTTTCCAATACATGTCACCGTCTCTGAGGGACTCGTTTCTCTCTAATGTCCAGGCATTACTGCAGAATCGAGACGATTCATTAGAAGACGAGGGGTGATGTAAGAATAGAAACTTCATAACAACCACTTTCAATTATACTTACCATAGTAACACATTCAAACTATACCCAAGATAACAAAGACACTAAAAACTAATTAAACTAGCATTTTGAATACCAAACACCAATAAAAAATTAACTCAATCAATGTCTGAATATTCATCCTGCCTCCTCTTATTTTAATCCCCTCAAATTAACAGAAGTATGTTAATTGAGGCTCAATGTTGTTAACTGTAAGCGTTTGATCTACAATATATTTGTAGATCTAACCTTCAGCAAGGTACTAAATCCAAGTTTGAAGATTAGATCTACAAATATATTGTAAGATCAAATCCTCAAAATCAATCACATTAAACCTCAATTAACGAAATCTGTTAATTTGAGGTTCTCAGTAAAAACTATATATAGATATTAAGTACATATTTAATAAAGAAGGTTTTTCTCTTAAAAATTCATAATATTGCGCCATTGGCCAAATGGTAAGGCTTCCGCCTCCTAAGCGGAGGATTGCGGGTTCGAGTCCCGTGTGGCGTGCTTTTTCTAATTTTTTAATTAAAAATTTTTATTTGCATTATGGTGAAACATATTATTTTTATCGGTTTAATTTTGTTAAAAAAGTGTTAGAAATTGAGCATGGAATTCTATAATAATAAATTTTTAGTTGATTTAACAAAAACATTACTTAATTTAGTATTATAAATAATTTCCAATAACGACAGACATTGAAGAGCTAATCTCCATACATATTACACCTAGCATATATCTATGTGCACAGTTATAATTCTAAGTTGAGTTTCTCTTCTCTCAAGGGAACTTCTTTTTACATATAGTAGTTATTAAGATATGATTAGACAATATGAAATTCCAAAGAACAATTTCTTAAATCCTCACATAATCTATATTCACAACTAAAAATTATTCAAAAACTTAGACTTAACCATTTCAGTTTCTTAACCAGATCTCTGAATATTCCTTAATTTTACATATTAAGTATTTCTATATCAATAAAATTAAGAATTATTGTGACTAACTAGAAATATTCTCATCCACTTTAATTTATTCCAAAATTTTGTTGCAGCAGTTTAATACTTCATACTTTTGTTTATAATATACTTTCTTAAGTATACACTATCTATTTATCGATATACTAAGCAATAACAAATATTTATTGTTTCATATGTCTCACTCAAGGCCATTTTTAAATTCATCTCATATTTAAATTATAGCCATGGTTTTAACTGGACTAGTAGTCACTATTGTTAAATCATTCCGTACAAGGGATAATAAGGTCTTAATGTTTATCTTTACCGGCTTGAGGGCTAGTAAAATAGACTATAGGTCTAATTAGAATAAAGCCTTCATATAGGATACTGAATACACATAAGTTATTTCTTTATACTCATCAATCTCAAAATGTATCGATGTGGAAACCACAAGGATCCATTTTATTCGCAACTTATTTACTTTGACAAAAAACAAGGCCAATATTATTCATAAATCCATTTTATCAAACCAGGATTTTCTGTGTCTTTTCCTTTCCTTTCCTTTACCCTTGACATAAGACCAACATTTCCAAAGCATCAGTGATACCAAGAAATAGCGCCTGTTTTATCTTCTAGATTCCTATTCTTCAATTAAGATCTACCAGGACTTGCATAATTCTTTTCTACGTACCTCTACATCCACATTATACCCTATTAAGGACTGATTAATCGATGCCATAACCTAGCCTGTGGGCCAGTTCTCTTGCATCGTTCTGATTAATTTTCTCAAATCAGATTCAACTATATCTTGCCACAGACCTGCTTTTAACTTTTGTATCCTTATTTAATATAGTCCTCATTGTTTGTAATATTAGTTTCCATTAACAAATCTGAAAGTAATGTATTACAACTGGAAATCATCTAGTACTCCTGTACTACTGCTATTTAACTGCTATTTATTCTGGATTTAACAGAACCAGATTTGATCTCTTCAGATTTCCATGCATCATTTTCTTTCCATTATTTTCAAATATTTTACAGACACTCACACCCAGCACACGATTCCCAATTCTTCCATTCTGGCTCTTCTGATTTGTATCTCGAATATTCACTTTAAACTATTCAATTATAAGTATGCTTCATAAAAGCAATTTTAAAATTTTTATCTTATATTTTATTCTTAATAGATCTATTTGCTATTCGCTCCTTTCAGATAAGCATCCAAAAACATGGACTTTATGATATGAATTTTAGCTATATTGATTAATTATTTTTGCAAATATGTACCTCGATAATTTGTTATCCACGTTCCCGTTTCATTTCTTAATCTTTCCTATTATATGCTTCCCTCACAGGCACATATTTTTCTGGGAACATGTTTTAATAATTTTAGACCTTTTATTTTTAATTCATTGTTACACTTCTAACCACTTTTAATTTGGCTATTTTAAAAAAAATTTTGCAGGCCTCTTTCCCTTTATTTTACTCCTGACTAATACTATTTATATTTTTCAATACTATTCTTGGGTTTCTTGTGCTAATTTTCACTTCGGAACTTATAATATAATTCTCTTTTTCAAAAATATTCTTATTAATTTTATTTTAATAATCAGATATTTTGTCAATTCCGCGAAAGCGACTTACTGTGATTCCAATAAACAGTCAATCGTTTGTGTGGCATTTACTCTACTGTAATTAACTTACAGAAAATACTCAATTGATATCTTTATTGCAGTAGAAGGGATTTTATCTTCTTAGAAAAACCAAGCAAAATGTAAGCCCGTTAAATAATACTAATTCCAGAAGTTATTTCTTTCTTTTATTTCCAGCTTTAATATTTTACCCATTTCACTTGTTCACTATTTCTAATAATTTATTCACTTATACTCGTAAATCCTCCCAGCTATTTTCATAGTGCAACCTAGATGAATCACCAAATATCTCTTTTATGGATAAATATATTGTAATTTATTTGAATACACTAATTCCTTAATTAATTCAAATTTCAGTTTCAAAAACATTTCAAGTGCACTATCTCCTTCGGTGTCATGATAACTCGTAAATACATCTATTATTAGAATGACTTAATTGAGAAAGCATTTCACCCCTTGTTCTTATTATTTTTATACTTGTTATTTAATCTGTCTCTAGAAAGGTATAATTAAGAGAGGGGACTTATCCCTAATTACGCGGAAGTAATAATCCATGCTTACTACAATGTTTTAGATGTTTTTCCATTGTTAAAATTACCTTTGTAGAGTTTTTTTTTTTTTTTTTTTTGTATATTTTAAAATATTTTCATCATATACACTGAAGTAAGATTTAACTCATAACTTTTATCATCGATAAGCTTTTTCTACTCGAGGCGCATATTTCAACCTTTTCTTTTCTGGATTACCATTGGATTTGGATTACCTCTATATGAAGAAGCATTGTTACTATGTTCAAACTAAATAGTAAATTTAATATTGTAAAATTACTGTCCAATAACGACATTCATTAAAGCACTTTAAACATATTTCATTAAATATATATCTACATGTACAGATATAATTTCCTGTTGCATCACTTTTTTAAAAAAATAGCTACTTTTTACAATAGTGTTTGTTCATATAAAATTCAATAATATGAAATTCCAAAGGTTAATTTCTAAAAATAAAGAGTTAGCGATTTGAAAAATAGCCCGTTCTTAGGCAGTAATCTGTCTTCTTTTTATTCCTGACACTATTTTTAGATATTATCTCTTTTTAATGAGTACCGGTATTCTTCACTAGAGTTCTGAAAAAGCAAAAAGGGCTGACGCAGTTTTATGATATGATTATAAATATATCTATAAAAGTGTCAATTAAAAATACAACATTGTATTATATATAAAATAAAAAAAAAACATAAAGTAATTTTAAAAATATTAAATGATGTATTTATATAATATTTAACTAATTACACTTTTTTTCTCCAAACTACCATATTATTGTTGATAATACTATTCTATTTATAATCTTAAATAGTTTTAAATAGCTTGATAATATATTTTTGGCAATGTTTTCTATAAATTCAGGGTAAGGGTTGAGATCGCATTGAAAGTTTTGGATATCTAATATCGATTTGAATTAAAATATATCGTGTCTGTCTTCAATTGAATGAAATTGAATTAAATTAAATCATATTTTATTATTTAAAAAAAAAAATGGCGTCTACTGTAGAAATGAAAAGTGGATTGTCTGTGATTAAAAACACAATAGATAATAAAGATACTGAAAAAAATATCAAATACTCCGGAGAATTTGATATTCAAGCTACTTATTATAAATTTTTAGAAGATGATCCTGATATGACAATGCCCGTAGCTGCAATAGAATCTTTAGTTGCTTTACTGAGCCGGACTAAACGTATGCTTCAATTGTTTAAAGCTTGTAAATATATTTTATTAATAATCTAACTTTGTTTTATTCTTTTAATATAGCCTCAACTGCCTCTGAATTAATTCAGCTGCTAGCACAAGCCTCTGATACTCTGAAATCAAGTGTTCCAAATTCAATTTCATTGTCTGCTGGATGCGATTTGTTTCAGCGGTTTGTTCTTCGAAATATTCATGTTGATGGAGTATGTTTTGCTGTGATTTATTTTCTTTTCTATATTTGTGACTAATTTTTAAGGATTGGGAGGCTATTTTGCATCACTTAGTAGCAAATGGTAGACTATTTGCCGATAGAGCTAAAGCATCTCGTGATAGAATTTCGGAAATAGGTTTAAAGTTTATCAGAGATGATGATGTATGTGTTACATTTTAATGTTTATGCTTTTATTCTTATTATAATTATAATTTTTTATGCATTCATCTTTATAACCTTTTCAGACAATTTTGGTACATTCTTATTCTAGAGCTGTAGTAGCTTTGTTATTAAACGCTTTTTCCCATCATATCAGGTTTAAAGTTGTGATTGCTGAGTCTAGACCATCAAACCAGGGCTATATTACTGCTAAAATATTACGAGATCATGGGATACCTGTTTCTGTAATCATAGACGGGGCTGTAGGATGGGCGATTAGTAAAATTGATAAAGTGTTTGTGGGTGCTGAAGGCGTGGCTGAATCCGGTGGTGTTATAAGTCATGTAGGTCTTTATTCGTTATTCATTGTATTGTTATATTTATTGCATTTGTCTTATGAATCATTACTGTTTATTACTGCTATTTGATATTACTATATATTATTATTTTTATTACAAAGTTTTACTATATTCACTACAAAACATTATTATATTCATTTATGATTTATTATATAATACTTTAATCATTAACTTTTCATGTAGATCGGAACTTTCCAAACTGCTTTAATAGCGAAATATTCTCATATACCATTTTATGTGGTAGCAGAAAGGTATTTATTATGTGATTTTTTTTTTCTTTAGTTTTCTATAATATAAACTTGTTTTATGGAATTCTAAATTTTAACAATCACTAATTTTTCTTAACTTTTATAGTCATAAATTTGTTCGATTATTTCCATTGGCTGTTTCCGATTTACCTAATGAAGTTTCATCTTTACAATTTTCAGCTTGTCAGGAGAAAAATATGGAGAATGAGATGAAACGCTGTCCTTCTGTAGACTTCACTAGCGAGGACTTAATAACAGCTTTAATCACTGATATAGGAGTTCTAACTCCAAGTGGGGTCTCAGAAGAACTAATAAAAATGTGGTATGATTAAATAGATTAATAATTATTAATATATCTATTATTATTTTATATTAAACAGTAATAGACTTTTGTTTTTCAAAGATCAAAGATATATATATAATGTAATATAACTTATTTCTAAAAATATGAAAATAAAATACACATTTATAACTGTATTCTGTTTAAAAAAATACCTACTTAAAATGCAGACATAGCTGTGGAAAAGTCTCATGCTAAAAAAAAAGTGACCCAACCAAAAATAGATTAGAAACAGAAATATTAATAATGTCTATTAATAGTCATAAAGGGACTTTAACTGTTATAATTGTTCGCTATTTTTTATTCTCCTTAGTATCTATTTTTCCATTATATACTTGCTCTTCTGAATATGGCCTACTTTATAGATTAGTTGTAGATGATTATATATAATCGTATTATTCTCAATAACAACAGGGGTTCCTAAAATAAAAATAAAAAAAATTAAAAAAAATAAAAGAAAATAAAAAAAACTAAAAACCAAATAGTTGTACCCAATACGATCTGGATAAAGGTCCGACTGAATTCGACCCTCCCAAATCGACTGATAAATAAAAAGAACAGTTTTATAAATTTCATGACTACGAGAAATGAACAGAAAATATTAATATACTGGCTAGTTATTGAATATATATATATAGATTGTATTTGTTGAAATTATTTAACTTATTGACAATATTTATTCCCTTTTACCTTATATATTTTAATATACTTCTTATAGTATCCAATATTGCTAAAAAATTTATGTACTATATTTTAAATAAAATGTCTTTCAAAATTGGTGAAAATAATATAATGATATATGTGATAGTATATACTGATGGTAATTAAATATTTAAATAAAGAAAATTAAAACAAAAACTGTTTGAAGAAACATAAAATCAAAGCTAAAATAGAGACGTTTCAAATCAAATAAAGAAATATAGAAAGTGAAAATACCCTTATTTATCTGCCAACTCCTCTAACGAAAGCCAGGAACGGGTGTACCGGTACGATATAAAAAAAATTAAATTAACAAGAGTATAATAATATTAGTCCAAGATTGGATTTGACATAAAAATAAAAAATTAAAATAAATCACCTGAAGCAAATTGAATAATTCGCCATGAACGTAAACGTAAATTATAAAAAAATATATCAGATTGATGCCATAAAATTAAAATGATTTAATGTTGATAGTAGAAACATTAATGGTTATAAATGATCATTTATTTATCATTGTATTTAACATATGTATTTATAAACTAAAATATAGTGATTAAATTATATTTTGTAGAGAATTTAATAAAGCCATAGTCCTTAGAATTTATTTTTGTGTTTTTATATGATGATATAAAATAATTTACTATTTGGATTTAATTATATTAAACTATGTCATCTTAAATTATATTATATATAAAGTAATGAATGCACATGAAAGTAAAGAAATATATTTTAATGTAATATAAAAACGTAAATACGTTTTGAAATAAACAGAGTAAATATTAGTTAGTGAGATAAATTTGAAGTGTCGTCGAGTTGAATTTTAGTCGAGTAGATTTTAGTTTTGAGTCGATTATGAGTCGGACCGAGTCGGACCGTCGGGACCGTCGCCCAGATTTATACTCGATTATGTAAGCAGTACTTTATAATCTATTAAATTATTATCTAAATACTCCCTTTTCTCAAATTCTAAAGCCCCAATAAAGAAGGGATAAACTAAAAATAGGATAGATTTAAATCTATATAATAAAAAGAATGTTTAAAATCAATTCAAATTTAAAGACAGGAAATAAAAATTCAAGACTAGGATCATTTTCAAATTTATTTAAAAGACGCAAATTTGCTTCTCAACCTGAAAAACAACCTAATTTAGTGTCTAGAGAAGATTTTTTTAAGTATACTTGGGGTACTTGGCTTAAGGACAATGAAGCAAAACGCAATAGAAGAACAACCAAATTTTCATTAGAAGGATTGGAAGAACTTGTGAAGTCTAAAATAGATAAGAATGCAACGTTGAAGGCACTTTCCAGTCTTCATGAAGGTAAACACCATAGAGTATATAGTGTTCAACTTTCAAATGGATCTGATTATGTTCTTCGTATTCCCTATCAATTAGGTAGTGCAGAAGCGCGTACAAATTCTATTAAGAGCGAGGTTGCCACTATTGATTTTTTGCGTAAAAAACAGGGGTTAAAACTTCCTGAAGTACATTCATATTCTGCAACTAAAAACAATTTACTAGGAATTGAATACATGCTTACAGATAGAGCAATCGGATCTACATTAATGCGTCGTTGGTTACCTACGTCTGCTCCAGAAGATAAATCTATTGTTCTTAAGCCTGTGGTTGATTTTTTATCTAAAATTCTTGATACAAAATTTTCTAAGTATGGCTCTTTATATTTTATTGAAGACGTAGACTCAAATTTACAAAATGACTTACCATATGAGGGAGAAAAAAATTTAGATTTTACTGACAGATGGCGTATTGGACCTTCAACGGAATCTGTTTTTTGGAAAAATTCTGAAATGATACCAAAGGACTTTAATCGCGGACCTTTTAATTCTCCCGAGGAATATTATAATGCTATTGCAGATATTCAAATACAAAGGTATAAATTATCGCAGAATGATAAAAATTCCAAAGATGCTTTAAGAGTATATGAAAAATTTAAAAGTGCTTGTAACAGCTTATTTTTAGTAAATGATTTTCCTGAAAACTCAGATTTCTTTGCCCCTCGTTTATACAACCCAGACTTGCATCCACTTAATATAATTCATCAAGAAAATGGTTCCTATGTACTAGTTGATTTGGAACAATCTTCAATTCGGCCACTTATTAACCATAGCCCTCCCGAGTTTGTAAAATATTCTGGTACTTTCATACAATCCGCTGATGATATCAAGAATTATGATTCTCTTTCTGAAGAAATGAAACAGCAGGTCGCTTATATGATTCATAGAACTGAAAATCAACAATTATTTTACAAATTTGTTTCTGAAGCACTACCAAAAGTCATTGGAATTTTTTCTCCTAGATATAGAAACGCTCGTGAAGTATTTGATTTAGCTTCGTTAGTTCCAAAAAGTAACGAATTTTTAGACTTAGAACATGAAATGATTAAATTGTCTCTTTTGTGGTCAACAACAATCAGTTCTAATAGAATTTCTCCTATAAAATTTAATTCAGAGGAAATTAAACGACATGAAAAACAGTTTGAAGAGTGGAATGCTAAAATTTCTAACACCCCATTTTATTCCACTGGAGGATGGGTTCCTCAGGATTTATTTGATGAAATGCTTTCCACAGGAGAGCTTAGAAAATTACCAGATGGGAATTATGGAATTAAAGGAATGGATTGGTAAATTTATTCTAATTTAATGTTTATTTAATAATTTTGTGTTTTATAATTTATAATTAATTTTAGGTGTAAATATTCTTAAATCAAAAAAAAAAAAACTTTTATTTAAACCACCCACATATATATTACGATTTATGATAAAATATTATTAACTAGTTCAAATTAAATTAATTTTTTAATTGAGCCGATACAGAAATCATATCATAATTCTTAGTATGCGCTATAATAATATTTGTCGCGAATCAATATTATATTAAATAATCCAATACTATCTTAACTTTCTACATCTTGCAACAATGGGAAATAACCAAATATAAGACCCATGTATTACTCTTAGTTATAATACTAAATTATTACCTTCTTTTTTATTTTTATTTTTTTTAAAAAAATTAATATACACATAGTCAAATGAATAAGGCAGGAATATTAAGCCAAATTAAACTCACTTGCAGCTTGTGTGGAATGTATTTTAGCCCTATCAAGGAATTTCTTTTTGGGGTCTATTTTCCCAAGTTTTTTCTCGCTATTATTCCCATATTTTATGCTTCCTGGTGCAGCTCGAAGTCCAAAAGATTTAGCAAGATGGCCTAGATGTATATCTTTAACATTGAAAAACTTTTTCTCAGCTGAAATATGAGTTGTATAAGCTCTAATATGAGATTTAAAAGCATTTTTTGCTAGCATTTCAGAATTGTCTTGATCTTTTAAAACCCATCGTTCAATATTGAGTTGCCATTCTGAAACTTTTTCCTGCCAAGAATTTCCAAAACATGAAATGCATATTGTTTCATAGCTGCTTGTGACTATCCCATTAGGATGCAATGGCTTTAATTCTTCTATATAACTTTCTTCTAAGCCTGGAAGCAAAAATAAATAAGAATGGCCAGATTTACCAGCACGTGCAGTGCGTCCAACCCTATGTAAATGATCATCTACAGAAAATGCAGGATCATATTCTATAACGGTATCAAGCGAAGGAAGATCTAGACCTCGAGAAGCGACGTCCGTACATAAAAGAATATCAAATCTTTTATCTTTAATACCAGATGAAAATGATTTTATTGTAGAATTTCTTAAGTTTTGATCGAGAGAACCATGGAGTCTATGTATCAACACATTTGAGCCCAAGGAAGAAGAGTACGCAGTTGTAGGCGATGTTTGTTTATCTGCATGAGTAAATGCAGAAAAATGAAAATCTACTGAGTCTGCACAGGAAAAGAAGACGATTAGTTTTGAACCTTCTTTATATTTTTTAGATAAAAAACATAAAAGTGAAAATAAAATTGCCAATCTGAGTTTAGCAGGTGTAATTAAACTTTCTTGATATAACTGGGCTGGTGCTTTTTTCAAAAAAACTTGAGTTTCTTGCTGTTTTTGATTATGATATTCTTTTTCTCCTGCATATGCATTATCTGCATCAATAATAATTGGTGATTCAAGGGCCTGATCACCTAATTTCTTCACATTACTATTCAAAGTTGCAGAGCACAAAATGGTTACTCTTTTTGATGGCATGTTATTTAAGTATTTCGCATGATAATCTGCACGAAATTCTAAAGCAGACAAAATTTTATTTATAGAATCCTGAAAGCCAAGTTCCATAAGTCTATCACCTTCGTCTAATACAAGCCATCTTACTTGAGAAAAATCCAATACTTTTGTATTTTCAATATGATCTACGATTCTACCAGGAGTTCCGATTAATATATTAACCCCTTTGCGTATTCTGGCTTTCTCTGATTTCTTTTTTTCTCCACCACATACCAAACAAGGAACAATAAAATGGCAGCACCGTATTAATTCTTCAAATACATTATAAATCTGTAAAGACAATTCTCTTGTTGGAGAAATAACAATAGCAAAAATACCAGATTTCCTATCTATATTTCTTGCATTCATCAGACAGCTTAATATTGGCAATACATAACTAAGTGTTTTTCCAGAACCTGTTTCAGCTCTTATTAAAGTATCTTTAAATTTAGTTGTAAGACTTGGAATAGAATGATATTGAATAGAAGTGGGCTTTGAAAGATTCATTTTATTTATTAAAAAATTTTTCAGAGTATTATTTAAAGGAAGATTAAAGAATGTCGTAGAAGTGGTGAGTGGAGCATTAGAAGGTTTAAGATTAGAAGTAAAATCCGAAGATAAATTTAATGTAGAATTCGAAGTGGGATTAAAGCTGAATAAAGATGATATTATTCCTTCTTTTTTACTATTAAAATTATTATGTTCGGTTTTCTTTTGATGATTATTATTATATTCATTGTTATAGTCATCACTAGCATGTTTACGTTTTCTCATAATTGAAGAAGTATTTATATTATTATCATCCATAGTATTATTATTCGAATAAATAATTTTATTTAAACTTGTATCAGTAGCAAAGTTTTTCTGTCTTTTAGCCCTAATTTTATCAATCCATCTTCCTTTTAATTTTTTAGTAGTAGAATTTGTCTGTACTTCAGTACTAGGAACTAAATTAAGTATCATTCCATCGTCTGCCATTTGTGGATTCGATTCTAGATATATTTTATTATTAATATTAATACTTCTATTTCTTTTATTATATATGAGTTGTAATTTTTTATTGGAGATGGGAGCTGTTAGGAATATTCTAGTGTCGAAACTTTTACTGGATTCAGATATATATAAGAACTGCAAATATATAATAAAAAAAAAAATTAACCTTTTAAATAAATAATAAATAATAAATAATAAATAATAAATAATAAATAATAAATAATAAATAATAAATAATAAATAATAAATAATAAATAGTAATATATCGATATACTTTCCCTTTACCCTGTTTCGGTTGAACTAAAGATATACTCTTTTTTAAGGCACTTAATCTATAATTCACTAATAATAAATATTAAATAATTAATATTACAGTGGGTAGTTCTCAGTTCTACTGAAAAGATAAATATGATTACAGATAATGATGCCGTTAAAGATATAAATAAGATTAAAAAAGAAGACGAAGATGATAACATAAATATTATAAAATACGAAAGTAAGACTGAAGAAATTATTATTGATGAAGATATTGATAAAGATATAGGTATTATTAAAAATGAAGATGAGAGTAGAAATAGTATTTTAAATGAAGTGAATGTTGATAATAATACTGCTATTAAAAAAGAAGAGAAATTTCAAAATGAAAGCTTTACTAGAAATAAAGAAAATATTAAAAACATTAAAAGTAAAAATGTTCAAGTTAAAAGTAATATAAACGAAGATTACATCGTTGCAGAATTTCCAATGGTATATAATCCTTTAGAAGAATCACAGATTAGTAGTTTAATTCTGTTTCCTACGCGCTCTCCTAACAAAATATTTTCTAAAGTAAATGGGCAAGTTATAGAAAATACTAGAATTAAACCAGATTCTCATATATTTGAATTTGATATGTCTCTTGATAAAGAGAAATTTTACAATAAAGAGAAAGCCGCAAAATGGGAAAATCCAGATATTCAAACTTTTAAATGTATATTGTCAGATTCAAAAAGTTATTTAATAGGCATATTTAGACAAGGTATTAAGTTTTGTACATACTTTTATTTATATATATATATATATATATATAATATTTTCCAATACTTACAATTTTACAGGTGAAATACATTTGTTACCGCTTTCCAAGGTTGGCCGTGTTAATGTAAAACTACAATACATTGATAATCTTGTTCAAAAGGAAAAAGAAAGCAGAAATGCTAAGGCGGAATCTAAAGAGACTAAAGCAGTACAGGTATGCATAATGAACATTATAGAAAATAAATCTATATTTATATTTATATTTGTATTCATATGCAAATTCATACAAATATGCATTATTTTTGCCAATTTACTAACTTTCTAGTTTACTGCTAAATCTGCAAATGCTGCACCAAAGTACAGTGAAGCTTTAATGGCTGATAAAAGGGCAACCGCAGAACAATTTGTAGGTTTAATCTGCTACGATGAAACCGACGAAGAAGTTTGGCAACTTTCTAATAAATTAATTCCCTCATTAATATGAATTCTTTATATTATTTATCATATTGATTTTACAGGTTTAATGTACATAGTTTAAATTCATATTAAAAAATAATAAATACAAAATTTTTTTTTTTTTTTTTTTTTTCCCCTTCCTTGTTTTATAATAGTCTTCTGTTGCTTAAAATATATATATATATATATTTTGATTTTTTCAATTATAAATACTCCATCTTATTATATCTACCCCATATTAAAAAACATTCCAATTAAAATGGTTAAATTTTCAAAAAAAATTCTTTAAGAAGCACGCTTGGTTTGTTAATAAAGACATAAAAGATGGAAAAGGAATTTTATACAAGATAAAAATCGAAGGATGCGGGTGTAATATTTCGTATATAACATATATTTAAATTTGGAAGATCATATCATCTACTAATAAAGGCATTTTATTTATATATATTCCTATATATTCTCATAGTATTAATATTCCTTCCAGTTTACATAATTTTACTTTGATAAATATGTTAGTACTATTGCAATAAATAAATAAATATATAATAATAATATTACTACAAATATCATTTTTTATTGTATTACATGCACACTTTACATGCAATTATACTATACGGACTTATTAATGAGAGAAATTTCTTGAACTTTTCATTCACTATCAAAGTTTATTTATTATAATAGTGTTTATTTAATACTTATTATTCAGTATAGTATTTTAATTATCAATATCAATTATTGTAAAAACTTATTTTAACCTAAATATACACATTTATTGTATTTATACATATTTTCACATTATTGCATTATTTATTAACGCAGTATAGATTGCGAATAGTTAATAAGGATAATGCGATTTTTATTTATTTTACTAAAGATAAAATTGTTTATAATTTAAGGTTACATAATTTAAAGTATAACAATTTAATGTACTAATTTTCTTGCATTATCTTACAAGAGATATTTATTATATGCAATACAGTCTATCTTGTAGTCTCGCGTTAATTGCTTAATTTAAGACATATACATAATTAAGCTATTCTACACCAATCCATTTTAAATCAACATTTATTAGATAGAGTTTAAATAAACTGATGTGAGAACTACAATCTTCAGAAGTAGCAATCATAAATCTCAATAGATAGAGGTTGAATAAAAGTTTTAGATGCCAGATAATGGCTTAAATTTCATTAGTAAGAGGCAATAGCATAACTTTTATATTGTAGAATTATGATATACATAACCATTACTATGATAATATGAACAACAGTTGTTATAAATAAAATATGCCCGTGATCAATAACACATACTTGATAAAGACAATATAAATTAAATTAATAAGAATACTATATAAATTAATTATGATTACAGTTAAAAAACATAGGCAGATACATATATTACCAATCCATGTAAATATATAAACATTGCATTTATATAAGTGATATATATTGTGTTGACAAAACTCAACACGATAGCAAACCTAAAAATAAATTTCTAAATTACTACTCATTTATATCGAAAAAAAAGATTCTTTGCGCAAGAAAGGAGTAATTTATTTAATAGCAGAAAGGCAAAAAGGGAATCCTCTTCAGAAATTTATCACTTGTGACAAATATTAAAATCAATAAAAAATAACAACAGTAAAGCCATTTTGAAAAATTGACAAGATAAAATTGATATTTCAAATTTTGTAAATCCAATCATAATTAAAAATAAGTAAACTATATGGCGTGAAATGCAAATACAATTCTCATATTCCCCTGGAAAAAAAAATTCGATATTTAACTCTTTGAATTTAAATCAAAATTATCAAATTGAATATTATCTTTACATTAAATCACAGAGCACTTCAGTATCATTTTCAGTTTAGATAAGAAAGATACATTTGGAAATGTTTCTATTACAGACTGTAGCAAGCCAAAAATACTTGCTAAAATAATTATTCGTAGCTACTTGGGAATGCTGTTTAAATTAAGCCTCTCAATTATAATAATTCTCAAATGATGTAAATGTTAAAGATCAACACTAAAAAACACTTGTCAAGTAAATCCCTCAATTTATGCGTTATTATTTCCTATAAAAAAATTATAAGGGAAAAAGTACCTAATAATTATCCAAAAAAAAATTTAGTTTTGTAAGCAAACAGTATTTCAGTATTGGTATTTATATCTCACAAAGTCTGCTATTTACAATTTTGATTTACTTCAACGTTATGTCTTGTTCTGATTGATAATCACTGCTAGTTAGATAAAACCAAAACTTCGCCAATAGTATTATTTGAAGATTAGTTCTTTCAAACTGTGATTTGGGACAACTGATTGGTATCTTTGGAAACCAGAAAAAGAAAACTAAAAAATTCTAAGTTGAGGATATATTTTTATGTAAAATAAATTTATTTAGGGTGTAAAGTAGGTATTTTACAGAAATTAATAGTGATATTAATTAAAAGAGAACCCAATAACTATTTTTATAGAAGGATAGTGATATTTCGGCCGCCCCCCCCCCCCAGTATTACTGATATTACAGGGCTCGTGATTATCGTGTTTTTGTGTTGATTAAGTTCAAGTCTGGTATTCTCTGTTTTATTTGGCATATTATATTTATAATATATAATTATATTATCACTTTCATAGAGTTATTCTACGTAAAAATATATATATAATATGGTATAACAATGTTCTCAATTTTCCTTACTTTCTTTCTTGGGGTCACGTGCTAATCACCTCAACATGTATGTGGCTGCTATATACCTCATTCTAAAGCAATGATCTTTCTTTCTACAACTTGTGTGTATTTTAAAGATTACAAAAGAAGTAAATATACCCCAGATTATACCCTGTACCATTTAAGGATAACACTTAAAGTATATATATTTGTAGATAAATTTAATAAAAAAACAGAAATATCGTATTATAGACCATTAGTTATGTTGTTTTACTGTGTATTACAGCTATATTTTTTTTTTTTATAATAATGGCATCATATTGTAGTATAAATAAAGTATCATGTTCACAAGACAAGAAAATAATTTAGATAATATCATTTATGTAAAACTAAATTTACAGTAGAATTGCTTAATGTCATAACAAAGTTGCTGACCATAGCAGGTGCATGCCAGTACTTATATAATTTTCTTCGAAAAAAAAAATATTTTTTTGTTGCTAGGGTATTTTTATGTTTTTTTTATGTTATTTTAGTCATATTTATATGATTTTGACTATAATTAATAATCTCATAAGCAATTTCTTCCGAAAAGAAATATTGTGCATTTTGATAATAATGTATGTTTAAAAAGAAAATTGATACTTTGCTTAAGTAATTGTAAATACTTGGTTTTAGTTTTTTTTTTTTTTTTTTTTTTTTTTTTTTTTTTTTTTTTTTTTTTTTTTTTTTTTTTTTTTTTTTTTTTTTTTTTTTTTTTTTTTTTTTTTTTTTTTTTTTTTTTTTATGTTTGTTTAGCAAGTCACTATTAAAAGTTCTATAATGAATATACTAAACATATTCACATTTTTACATTCTTTTTAATGTTTGTAATAAAAGTTAATCAATATTATCAAAATAAATAAGTTAAAATAAAAAGCAGTGTAATTGAGTTGTTTGTACTTATTATTTTGTAATTAATATGAAAACGAGAATAAGTATTGCTTGAATAATACACCGGTATTTCTCATAAGTACACTGGATACATTTACTCTACTATATAATTTGAACAGAGCTTATCATTTAGTGTTTATTTGGTTCTGATCCCACTATCTGGCTTTGGAAAGAATACATCATATTACGAAAGTGAATAAATCTCTGTTCTTATTTTTAAATCATTTGTATGTGATTCTATAAGGTAATTAATAAGTAACACACTGAACGGCCGGTTAGTTATCCTGTTTCAATTCATGATTAAATTAACTATGAAAACCAAAGAACCGAAAATGACGAGCTATGTTCCGCCCTGTTTTTACTCCAGAGGCCATCATATGCCTTCCCCTTTATAATTAAAACTGGAAGCAGAATAAAGTTTATTTACATTTAGTTATTTGACAGTAAAAAAAAAAGTTAAAATAAAACAGCAAAAATTATAAATAAAAATATAAAAATAAAATAATTTATCTTAACAGTAACAAAAACAAGTAATAGATTTTTCATTTAAACAATATTTTACACACAAAAAATCGCAGCATATCAGAAACCAAGAAAGTATTCCGTAAATTTATGTAGATTAAGATAATTTGTTACAGTCACGTCACTACAATAACACAACAGTCATAATAGCTTTTAAACATGAAGTTGAAGCTAAAGATATGCAAGTATTACATGACAAAAATTGTGGTAAACGGTATTGATGTGCAATTGATTAAATATTACAGTAAATTTAGATTTTTATTAAAAGATTTTGTTTCATCTTCTTTTTATTTTGCAAAATAAATAGTATCTAGTTGAAACTTAAATATAATAAACATAGACAGTTTAGTATGACTAAGCATAATTGATTCTGCATTTGAGCCCGACCTGCTCCAAGAATAAAGAAAGCCGGTCCTTTTTTCTTAGTCAGAATCCTCTTGTAGTGTGAGGATAATTAGTAATCATTTCACAAAGTTAATTAACTATTTATATGTATAAATATTATGTATGTGAACAAAATTGACAATATAAAAGTAGTTAAGATAAAAAAATATATTAATATTATATAAAATAATTCTCTATATATTTTTCTATATCAAATATAAACGATAAAAAAGCCCAGTATTTATAATAATTCAATATGCCTCAAATAAACTATAACCCTCAATTGATAATATTATAAAACAGTAGATTTCAGTAATAAATGATTAACAACAATAATTTATAATAAACAATAAATAGTAAAACGTAAATCCTTAAATAAATAAGTATAATAAAAATACTTTGTGTGAGGTAAAAGTAAAGGGAATTGATAATGCCAGCCATACTTTTTAGCCAGTGCAGCCAACTTAAGAGTTTACATAATCAATCTATAGTAATATACTTACCGTATATAGTAATTATTTCGAAAATAGAAAAATAATTAGTTTTAACTAATTTTTAGTGTCATTGAAATATATTTATTTGATTTACAATTATTTAAAATATTATTTTGTAATATTTTGCCTATTTAGGTAAGTAGGAAATGCATTTATATAAACTATTTCATTATTATTACTAGGAGAGCAAGAACTACGCTTTTTTAATAAATTAAAATTTTCAATTTACACTGTTGCTATTGCTAATTTTATTAGTTTTACAATACTTTTTAATTTATATTTTACATTTTTTTCACTATGGGAAAGAAATATCAATATAATCGGAGTATTTACTATGAATTACATATTAGTTGACTAAATTATTGTTCAAATTAAATAAATTTCTATGACACTAAAAATTAATTAAAACTAACTATTTTTCTATTTTCGAAATAATTACTATATACGGTAAGTATATTACTATAGATTAATTATGTAAACTCTTAAGTTGGCTGCACTGGCTAAACAGTATGGCTGGCATTATCAATTCTCAAAAGTAAAATAATAAAGAATATTGATCCTCAAATAAATATAATTAAAACAATAAATAAATAATAAAGAAATGGTGTTAGTAATTTACTTACCCTGGGGAATGTGATGGAAAAACCCTTCACCAATATTCTTGTAACCATGTGGTCTGTTGCCCACAGTAGGCAACTCTATTACAAAACACATGTGGATGTCATAACAACTAAATGTTCTATCACATTCTATTCTTATATTTATACAGCTTCTCATAGGTTGCCTGCATTTCATTTACCATGGAAACCTCATTTTTGAAAAATTTTCACAAGAAAATTTTTCTCTTATAGAACAAGTTTTTCTTTTGTATAATTTTGTTTTGATTATTTAATTATTTTTTTATTTCATAATTTTTAAGATTATATATACAAAATTTCCTTGATTAATTATTTATTTAATATTATTTATTTTTTTATTAATATTATTAATTATTATAATATCCATTGAGTTTTGGAAGCTATTTGTGAGAATGCTTAAATTTCCATATGGAAATTTTAATTCTATTTTGAATTTATAGCATGCCTTTTGATTAATTCGTTTTTATATATAATTGATTGTCTAGCTCTAAACATGTTTATTTGGTTTTTCTTTAGGATGATTTCACGCTGGAATAATTATGCCCTTATTTTGTCTATAATGATTCATACTATAATTCACTTTTTAGTTAACTTTCAAGAAAATATCAATTCACCTTTTCATAATCTATCTCTATACAGGTTGATCTGGTTTTTCTTTAGGTTGTGGTCGCACTGGAAAAATTATGGCATTATTTTGTTCATAATGCAGCTTGCTATAATTTGCTTTTTGGTTAATTTTTAATATTATATTAATTTACCTTTTTATAATCTATCTCTATACAGGTTGATTTGGTTTTTCTTTAGGTTGTGGTCGCACTGGAAAAATTATGGCATTATTTTGTTTATAATGCAGCTTTCTATAATATATTCTGTGGTCAATTTTAAATGATAGTTCAACTAAACTTTGTACAATATTCTTTTAGTTTTTGGTATCGTTTTTATGAGCAATAAATTTATAAAATATATTGTGGGAAGCTTCTCTGAATTTATGGCATGCCTTTTCAGTAATATGTTTTCTTTTATCTTTAATAATCTTGCTCTAGAAATGCGTATACGGTTTGTCTTTTGTTTTAAATTAATATTTCAATTCCTCTATCTTTTAAATTTTCTATTACGTCTTCCTATATTTTATTTGTTTTTGAAAGTTTATTTAATTTATTTTTCTATAATTTTTTTATAAAATTATAGTCTTTTCTAATGAGAATCTTTAGGTTAAAAATGTTTGATATGATATCCAAATATTAATGTTCTGCCCCTTTGGATTGAACCAGCCGTATTGTTGATTTGTTTTGGTATGAGTGTATACATATGTGTGGCGAAAGATAAAATAGTTTTTGTTATTTTTTCATTTTACTTGAGTGTATACGTGTGGTACGTGAATATTGGAACAAGTTTTCAATAGGACTGAGTCAGTACAAAGCGGGGAACATTTATTTGGATTCATAAGCGAGTTAATCGTATTTTGTGAACATATTTATCATTTTATATGATAAATTAAATTAAATTCATATGTAATAAAAATATATTAGGAATAAAAATAGAAATAAAACAAATCTATTATAAATTTGTTTGGTGGCATGGAAACATAATTTTGTGCTTATATAATAATATTTTATATAATATAGCATTTTATACATTAATAATATATAATTAATAAGTACATTGAATAAGGGTTTATTTAATATTATTATTGTTTTATATTGACGTGTTTAATATTTATTATTCATGTATAATAATAATCAATCGATAATTTTAAAGTATAGATCGTGTATGTTTCCATAGCACAGATAAAAGTTACTAATGGTCTTATAAAACCAACAAATATAATGAAATACATAATAAGTAAATATAATTACTAGTTGGTAACACGATTATAATACTAAAATTATGGAATTTAGTATGCGTGAATAAATAAATAGTTTTACTTTAGTAGTTTATTAATATTTATATATAGTATTTTATCGTTATTTTTTGTAAACAAATGTAGTATATATATATAAAACTTATTTACTTAATATTTCTATAATATTAAAAATCTGCTAAACTTTTCGCTGAGTATATACATAGAAAGCTAGACAATAAAAGATTGAGTTAACTAACTGAGTAAATAGTAAATAATAAATAATGAACAGTGGGTATTAAATAGTAAAGTTTTAATAATAAGTATTAATAATTTTAAAATTGCTAGTCTTTAAAATAATAACCTAAATAATTTGACTCAATACTAAAATATTTTCTCCTCTTTAATCGAGGTTATTTGAGCATTAAAAATAAACAAAGTTAAGTATTTTAATTATTATATTTAGACAGTAAATTGCTTTATTTTCTCTTCGCTTAAATAAATTTATTTAGTTTAGTATTTATTATGTAAATTTAGTTTATTTTTTTAATTTAAATGTCAAAAAGTATATTTTATTATATTGTGTATATTAAAAAAACAAGTCTATTTTAAATTATTTAAAATGTATAGTTTATTATATTCTATTTATCATATCTATAATATTTATATAGTAAAATATATTTTTTTATGTTATTTTTAAAGTAAAATATTCATTATTATGATTATACTATAATGCTATGTAAAACGAAAAAATTATATTATGATTTACTGTTTTAAATTAGTTTTTAAAAAATCTCATTATTTCAAATATCAATAAATATTAATCTTTTTTTTTTTTTAATTAATTATATAGTTTAATATATTTCTTATTTTTTTTTTTTTTATCTAAAAGCTATCTTCTGCACAACATAACGTAAATAACATAAATATAATATAGAATAATTTACCCTAACCTTATATTCAGTTTGTGATGTGTAATAACATAATGATATATTATTTATTTTTGTAAGAATGTATTTTGCTTTTGTATCATTAAAATGCCGTTTATTCGCAAAGATATACCTATAAATTCTAATTTACAGAAGTCAGTAACACAAGGCTCTGTTAAAGTACCGATAAATGAACATAAAAGAAACACACAAATATCTGGTTTATCATTTGTTCATAATGATATAGTTTCATCTGGATGTGAATCCTTAGATAAGCTTTTATTAAAACACAATGGAGTTCCTTTAGGTAGTTTTATTTTATTTGAAGAACAAGGATCTACAGATTTTGCTTCTTTAATATTACGGTTATATACTGCACAAGGATTATTCCAATCACCTACAAATACCGGCTTTATGTCTGAAACTGTGATTGGAGTTGGGGTTACTCGTGAATATATAGACGGACTTCCATCACCAGAAGGAGAGAATCTTCAAAGACAAAAACATAACTCAAATAAAATGATTTTTTCTGGAGCCAATTCCAATGATGGAATATTGAATACTGAAATAAATAAATTACGAATTGCGTGGAGGTATCAAAATAATCATATCACATCCACTTCGAGAACGAATAACACATTATCAAATTATTGTGCTACATTTAATATATCCAAACATAGTAGTCCTAATTTATTATACAACCGGTTTATTTCAATACCATTTATTGATGAAAATACTATAAATATAATAAGGAACCATATTAAATCAATAAAACAAGAAAATGGAAATCAACAAAGAAACGAACTTATTAGAATTGTAATTCCATCTTTTTTATCCCCCTTATGTTATTCTTCATCTTTTTTTGAAAATCATGGAAAACCAATTTTAAACTTTTTATATTCTCTTGGAGAAATTACAAGAGAATTTCCAAATACAATAACAGTGTTTATTTCAGTTTCTGTTAATTACATACAGCCTACTGGATTATTACCTTGGATTGAACAGTTGGTTGACGGTATAATTGAACTTGTTCCCTTTAATAGTTTTTCTGATATTTCTGATGTAAAAAGTGCAGCAAAAAACTTCACAAATGAATCTGGCAAGGAATTAAAAGGTATTGCAAATATCAAAAAGCTACCCATAATGAGTCAAAGAGGATCTATGTGTGTATATAAATGTGAATATGCTTTTAGAGTTTCAAGAAAATGTTTTGAGTTTGAGAATTGGTCTATACCAGTGGATGATGATTAATGAGTGGCTATAAATACATACGTATGCATTTGGTTTATTATAGGTAGTTTTTGTTTTTTTATTTTTATTTTTATTTTTATTTTATTTTATTTTTTATTTTAATTTTTATTTTAATGTATGTATGTATGTATGTATGAATAGAAATTTATGTAAATGTGTATACATAATTAAAATAGAGCATAAATATGATTTACTGTATAATTATATAATACATTTTTTTCACCATAGTGTTTCAGTCGTGCTAGGAATTATATAGGATATAAACTGTTACCAGGAAGTACGAAAATCAACTTGCAATTTTAAACACAAAATGGTATAGTTAATTTTTATATATCTTATTATTATATTACAATATGTATATGTATACTTTTATATAATACGCTGACAGACAATATAGGCCACTGGATTATATTCTGTTCCAGATAAAGTTGTACAGCAACTTGATCAATTTCGTTTTTCTTCGTCTCGATCAAATATTTTACAGGCACAAATATGTAAGTAACAAATATTATTATTAGTATAATTATGATATAAATTACGATATGAATTACGATATGAATTACAACTAAAAATAATCTAATATTTAGACGAATTGTCTAAAGAAAATAATCAGCTTCAAAAAGCCAATGAAGAAATTTATAGTTCTTTAGACGATTTAGCAGATGGACTACCTGAGAATTCACCTCGTTTTATTGTTTTATCTTATCCTTTAACACTCAAGGATGGTCGAAAGACTAGCCCTTATGTACTTTTATATTATTTGCCACCAAATTCTTCCCAGAATAATCGTATGCTATATGCTGGTGCTGTTGAGCTAATGCGAGCTAAATCTGGAGTACAAAGGTGATGTAGTTATTTTTTATTATTTATTACTGTATAGTTAACTAACTTTATAGAGTATTTGAAATTGAGGACGAGACTGATTTGTACGAAATAGAAACTCTTTTGATTAAATAAGTTTTGATCATTAAACATTATTAAACTATTATTAGTTAACTGTAGGTATTTATTTTATATGTGAATATAAAAAGATTTTAAAATCGTCTATATAGTTTAAAACTGTAAATATGTAATTCGAGAATCAAAAGCATATGCATACAACGTAATTTATCATACAGTAAAAAAATATAAATACACACACAATTATATTAAAAACACAACAGCAACTAGAATAAAATAAAATAAAAAAATATCAAATGAAAAGACTAGCAATTTTAGAAGCAGACGATCCAATCCCAGCTGTGGCGCAAGCTAGAGGCTCTTATGGGGATATTTTTAAAGAGCTTATAAAAATTCAAGATGAAAACGAAGCACTTGAAATTAAAGCTTTTCATGTAGTTGATAAAGGAAAGGAAGCTTATCCAGATTTAAAAAACATCAACGGGATATTAATAACTGGGTCAAGTATGGTTATTTTTGCGCATATTTTATTATTATTTTATTATATATAACATGATATTTATTCTTTTTCACAATCACTAATTTTTTAGAATACAGTGCTTACTCTGATATTGAATGGATTAAGACATTATGTGACTTTGTAGTCCAAGCATTTAACGCAAATATTAAAATTATTGGTATGCTTATAATTTATATTTATATGTTTTATATTTTTATATAGTTATATTTACGATGCATATTCTAATTATACCAGGGATTTGCTTCGGCCATCAAATAGTAGCAAGGGCGTTTAATGCAAATGTTATTCTTAATCCGAAAGGTTGGGAGGTTGGAATAACAAAAATGACTTTGAGTCCAGTAGGACGTAAACTTTTCCCCGAAATCATAGGGAATAATTTATATCTTGAGCAAATGCATAGGGATATTGTATGTGGTGAGAGTTTAAGTCATAATGGCCAGTTATTAGCTGTTTCAATAATTGCATCTACAGAGATTTGCCCAAATCAAGGAATGTATATTCCTTCAAAAATTTTGACTCTTCAAGGTCACCCCGAATTTAATGCCTTTATAGTTTACAAACTAATAGAATCAAGAATGAAATCTGGTGTTTTTACTAATGAATTTGGTATTAAAACTTTAGAATATCAAGATGAGATTACAAAAAACGATGGCCCTATTATAACAAAAGCACTTGTTAGATTTTTATATTGATTCACTTTAACACATATAGATATATACATAGATCACATATACTTAGATAAAAAAAAAATTATTTATTTATACTTTATTGCTTATACTTAGATTAATTAATACATTCAAATTTTTTCCAATTATTTACGTATACTTCAATTCAAATACGTAAATTCATACACTTAAACACTTATACATAAATTCATATACTTAATTATTTATAATTAAATCTGCACATTATCTGTAACTACAAACTCTTAATATGATGAGATTTCAAACGATTAAAAAAATCAAATCCGTATTTAGAAAGTGTGACCGCTCTTCCAGATTTCTTCCACCCTGTCCAAGCCAAGGCAGGATCAGGATAATCAGACCTATTTACAAAAACAGTACCAGCTTCAATCTCATCACCAATCTTTTCTCCTATAATCAAATCTTTCGTCCATACTGAAGCAGTAAGACCTAAATCAGAATCATTCATAGCCGCAATAGCTTCTTTATCTGAAGATACTTTCATTATTGGAATCACTGGTCCAAAGGTTTCTTCTCTCATTATATCCATATCAGATGTTACATTTACAAGAACAGTAGGAAAAACATATGAAGGCTTACATTTTTTCTTATCAGAAGCAAATTTGAATGTTTGTACAGGGTCAACTAAAGATTTCGCACCAGCAGCAATAGCATTTTCAACTTGTTTTTTAATTTTATCGGCAGCAGCTACAGAAACAACAGGTCCAATTTCAGTTTCTTTATCCCGTGGATCACCAACCTTATATTTGCTAACAACTTTTACAACAGCTTCAACAAAAATTTCATAAATTTTTTCATCAACATAAACACGTTCAATAGCACAGCATGATTGTCCAGAATTAAAAATTGCACCATCAACAATCTCTGCTGCTATAGAATTAATATCCATATCATCAATTTCTTCAACATCTGCTCTAACATAAGCAGGATCATTACCACCTAATTCAAGTGCAATAGGGATTGTACGTCCTGCTGCTGCTTTTTGAACAGATAATCCACCATTTAAAGAACCTGTAAAAGAAACTGCAGAAATCTTAGAATTTTGAATTAAATTTTGCATGAACTTTTCATCTCCTGAATGAACTACTTGTATTAAACCATCAGGAATATCTTTAGAATGTGCTTTGGAAAAAATACGTGCAATAGAATCTGCAACCATAGGTGTTTGAGGAGAAGGTTTTAGTAATACAGAATTTCCAGATAAAAGAGCAGGAATAAGGGAATTTATTAGAGTAAGATAGGGATAATTCCAAGGAAAAATAATAAGAATGACACCCAATGGTTCATGAGTGATATACTTTTTAAATTTAGAAGAATCTTCAACTATATATGTAGAAAGAGCTTCATCACTTGCTGATAAAAGAAAATTTCCACGTAAGTTTGCAGTTTTAAGCTCACTAGCAGTATATTTAATAGGTCTTCCCATAGATTCAGTAATATCCTTCGCAAGAATATCTATTTCATTTTCTGAAATTAATAAATCAAGTCCTATTTTTACTGCAGCTTTACGATTTTTTAAAGATACCGATGACCATATTTTTTGAGCTGCAATAGAGTTAGATATAATATTATCAATATTTTGCGTTAAAGTTGCCTGTCTTGTACACAGGGGACTATTAGTAACAGGAGAAATAGTTGTTAGTGTAGCCATGATGCTAATTTGAAATAAGTTTTACTTTAGTTTAATTTATTTGTTTTTATTTTTTTATTTATTGCTTGATATGCGTTTGTTTTTAATTTCGGTCTATGTATATTTCTGTCTATGTCTATGCCTATACTTATACTTATATTTACGCTTATACTTATACTAATGCCTATACCAATAATGCCTATACTAATGCTTGAGGTGATTATTCTTTTTTTTCTTTTATTATAATATTATTCTATTCATCACTTAAATACTGGTTGTTATGCAAAATAAACAGGCTAATAGACTTTAAAGTTTTACATTATACCGGTACTTTACTTAAAATAAGATGAAGAAGATTAAGTAATTTCTTAATATGTGAGTAAATAAACAAATATAAACGGCTTTGTATAAGTATTAAATATGTTTAAAT
>JAJMCY010000033.1:7212-36322 GCA_030565755.1 Ascobotryozyma cognata
CAAAAAATAAAGAATAAAAGTATAAACTGATGTTTTTTTTTTTTTTTTTTTTTTTATGCCACATTTTTAAAATTCCTTGGTTTTCTTTTATTATTTATTCATACTTTTTATTTAAATCCAACTTTTTCATTTTAATCTAATTTTATTTTCTTTTTTTGTTACTATTAAAATATCTACTACTAATTAATGCATGTTTTAAAAAGATCCTATAATTCTTTTCATTTGTATTTACTTTAAATAAAAACATAGTTTGTAGAATAATTTATAATTTAATCTGCCATAGTTACCTCTTTCATATTCTTTCTCATTGTCATTCGTAAAATTTACTTCCTAAATAACTCTTGGAGATCTTCCAACCGAGCATTTCGTTGCTCATCATTTCCGCCACTTCCTCCAGAAGCCATTGCTAAAAAGTTTTTACGTTCCTGTGCTTCAAGCATTTTTTCTTCTATCGAGCCCTCAACTATAAATCTGGTAGCAAACACCGCACATTTTTGTCCCATTCTATGCACGCGGTCAATTGCTTGCGCTTCAGTAGCATATGCCCACCAAGGATCCATTAAAAATATCCTCGAAGCAGAAGTTAAATTTAATCCTGTACCCCCTGCTTTAAGCGAAACTAATAAAATCATCCCTCCTTTGTGTTCTTTCTCAAAACTAATATTTTCACTACCCAATATTGATTTAAAATTTATTTGTAGTTTATCTGTACCTTGAATTTTATTCAAAGCAGTTTCATTCGCATTAAAATTCTCTTTCGTCATAGATTTTGTAGTATCACCATAATGTTCAAAATCATACAGCGTCTGTTTTCTTGATTTTTGATCCATCGTGCCATCAATACGTAATACTGGAAATCCATCTTTTGTTAAAGCTTTCCCAATTATATTTAAAAACCCTGTAAACTGCGAAAAAACCACACTTTTAATAGAGGGATCTGCTGCCCTAATATCTCTAAGAGCACCCAGTAATGCTTCAACTTTCGATGAAGCATGACGTTCATACTTTCTAATAAGCACATTATCCTCAGTTCTCTTCACTTGCTTATCTAAAGGGTATAACACTTCATAAATATCTTCCTGGCTTTTTATCTCTGTTCTACATACCGGACACTGCATTCGTTTTTGCCCGTGCTCTTCTTGATATTTAATCATTCCTAATATACATCCTTTACATGCAATATGACAACAAGGCGAGATAATTGCTGGCTGAATGATTTCTTCTGTTGTACAAATCGGACATTCATACCCTTCTTCTTCGTTGTCATTAGAAATATCATTTTCATTTTCTCTTTCTTCTGTTACTTCTTTAATGCTTTCCGACTCACAAGTGTTTCTGTGTTGATTTTTATTGTTAATTAGTAAATATGACACCATTTCCTTTAAATAAACTTCTTCAGAAATATTTTTATGAAATTTAATAAAGCTCTTTAAAGTCTGTTCACATGGTACTGTGGAATCGCATTCATCCTTGCACTTTGGTAAACCAGAGCTTAAAAACTCATCCGTACCTTCAACCAAAGAAGGGTGACAACATACTTGTCGAAGTCTTAAAATATCAGTCAAAATATTAGTATAATTTTTTGTGATAGTATCATTTTCCATAGCGCTTTTAAAAGTACGTTCTGCAATTTCATAAAAATATTTATATACTCTCTTTTCATTAGGGGATAACTGTACTTTACAAACAGAGATTGATTTGGGAGGTAATTGAACTAAATAATTGCCTTCCTTATCCTTCATATTTTTTTTACGTCTCAATATGATTGGTTCCAGAATAGCCTGCACAACCTCTAAAGCTGTGAAAATTTTATTTTGTAAATAAGGAATAGTGACAAAAGTCTTCCAATATTTATATTCACACCAAGGTTCAAATTTTAAAAATCGCAAAAGAGAATATAAATCGTCAAGCTTATTTACAATTGGTGTACCAGTAACACACCACCTTCTATCAGCTTGAATGGCATAACAAGCCTTT
This sequence comes from Ascobotryozyma cognata, assembly GCA_030565755.1. Lineage (NCBI taxonomy): Eukaryota > Fungi > Ascomycota > Trigonopsidomycetes > Trigonopsidales > Trigonopsidaceae > Ascobotryozyma > Ascobotryozyma cognata. Next base: position 9,190 of record JAJMCY010000033.1, read on the forward strand.
GAAGTTTTGGTAGCTGGATTCTTGATTATGTGAGCTTCATCTAACACAACGCGGAAAAACCGTATATTAAACAAGCCTTTGTTCTTTTGTGTGCTTTCTTTTTGAAGAGTGTTGTATTCTGACATAATCACACCATAGGATGTAATCAGAACGTGAGGAGCATCATTAATAGCATTACTTCCACATAATACCTCTCTAAGTTGAACAGTACAATTTTCACGCTCTCTATCAGTGCCATAATAAACAAGTGAACGTAGTTTTGTGCTTGCTTTTTTTACTTCTGATTGCCATTGAGATAAAAGTGACATAGGAGCAACTATTAGAGTTGTATATTTTGCAAAAAAAATATCTTTATTCTCCGAATCAACTTTTTGAGTATACATATTTTGTGAAATAAGGGATAGAGTGCTTATTGTTTTACCAAGACCCATTTCATCAGCAATGATTCCACCCATTCCTGAAGCATAGCTATGAGGAAATGATAAAGATAACTCGGCTTGATAAGGATTTAGATAAAATACTTTTTCAAGTTGATCCATAGAGTTATTTGAATTTTTATTAGTTACTGGAAAATAGTAAGCTTGCCATAGAGGGTGCATTTTTTTTAACTCTAAATTATCTTCACCAAATGCCTTTTCTTTATTCATCATCCACCATAAGCCTTGACGTTGATAAGGAAACAAATTTACATTGAAATCTTTTGGGTTATCTGCCATAGGCATAGAAATATCATATTGCTGTGATTTTTCATATAAAGCATTAAGAGTGTCCTGTGTGATGTTTTCCTTGTCATCTTCATCATCGTTTTTTTGCTCAGTCTCCTGAATATCCTTTTGATATTCGCAGTTAGAATCTGTAGATTTAATACTTTTTAAAATATTTAATTGTTTTACCGAATTAGGTTGTATATTTTGATCTTTCGGAGATTGTAGTAAGCGTAGAGATTGTATTTGATTATTTAAGGGGGAATCCGATTGTGAAGGCGATTTCAATTTAAGTAAAGGAAAAATGCCGCATAAAGCATTTGAATAAGTTTTTAATTGGTATTCACTATTATATGGAATACTTTGGGGATAAAAAGCATTTCTGAGAACAAAACATTTTATTTGGAGCAAAATACTTGCGCCTGTTCGTGCAGGCTGGGGTGTGTAAAGTACTTTTGGTAAAAACTGAAAAGAGTTATTAAGTATTAATGGGCCCAAAATAAGACAAGAGTCAGAATTCAAACGCGCTACTTCTGAGTTCGTTTTGTTGCTGAGAATGCGTATTATAAAAGAAGGTGAGTTACTTTTGAATCTCTTTGCATTTTTTATGTTATTTACATCAGATTTTTCTTTTTTTGTATCTAACTTGGTACTTGAATCAAATGTTTTCATACGTTTTACCGTAGGTTTACCATTTTTAGTATTATTATTATCGTTTATGATGCGTTTTGTATCATTTTTCATGCTAGCTATATCATTTTCAATCTTTTCGGTACCCATAATATTGCCATTAAAAAAATTAACATTATTTTTATTGCTCGATATATCATTAGTAATCCATTTAATGTCGTTTTTTCCATCTTTTATATCAATACGTAATGCCACATTTTCATTGTATTTTAACAAGTCGGTGCCAGAACGTGTATACCATGCTGTTGTTTCGAATGAGCCCATAAAACGTTTCCTCCATTTAGTACCATTTTCATTTTCCTTTTCACTCTCATCGTCACTGTCGCAATCTAAAATAACAATCTCTTCGGATGAATGAGATATGCTACTTTTTATACTTTTCTGATTAAAATTTTCATTTATATTCCTATTATCGATATTTTGATTTTGATTTTTATTTATATTAATATTATTTTTGTCGTTACTGTTGTTGTTGGTACTAATTTTTTTGCATAGTAATTCCTCATAATCTTGCATAGTGAAACATTCTGAAAGCTCTGTAGGAAGCTCTTGCTGTGGATTAATTTTCCATTTTTTATGCCATGAGTGATTAAAATATTTTTCTACAGCTATTTGAACATCTGTGTATGATTTTGCCAAATCTAATAAAACACAATTATATTGAACACCGGTAAATTCTTTTATCTGTTCGATTTTTCGAAGTAATTGTTGGTCATTTTGGAGCGTACCTGTGCCACTTGGTTGACTTTTTTGATTTAATAACATGTTATTAGTAAATTTATATTCTGTATTTAGTGTATTTATGATATTTTATTTTATTTTATTTTATTTTATTTTATTTTATTTTATTTTATTTTATTTTATTTTATTTTATTTTATTTTATTTTATTTTATTTTATTTTATTTTATTTTATTTTATTTTATTTTATTTTATTTTATTTTATTTTATTTTATTTTATATATAGCAATGATCAATCAAGCATAACAATTTTTGGTTTGTGCTTGGAAGTAGATGTATGAGTATTGGTATCAATAAGGTCGGTTTCTATTATAGATAATTTATTCTTGTTTTGTTGCAAAGCATATATATTTGCATATTCTTTATATTCGGGTAAAGATGCTAGTTTATTTAGTTGAGTTTTAACTGTGGTATTATCTGGGTCTAATTGTAAAGCATCCAAAAGAGCTATAGTGTGAAAATAATAAATTTAAAGTTAGTAAATAATGTATAATTCAATAGAAGATAAATATAAATGTAAATACATTAATATTACTCATATAAACATACAAAAAATAGCCTCTTTATGAGAATTTAAAGCACTTTTTGCCACTGAATATCTGTATAATAATTTTATATTAACATTAGTAATATAACCATTTATTTTTTTTCCTAAATCAATTCCTTTAAATGCTTCGTTTGCAGCTTCTTTATATTGTTTAAGTTGTATAAAAGCTGCAGCTTTATTTGAAAGTAAAATTAATTTTTCTGATTTATCTTCTGTTAATTCGTATGCTTTTGTATAACTTTCTATTGCATTTCTATACTTTTTTAAAGAAAATTCTTTGTTTCCTAGAGCAAATTAGTATTAGTATTCGTATCAATAGAGACAAAATAATAAAAATATCAGTAAACGGTGGTATTAAATTTAGTAAATATACCTTGTTCTTTTAATTCTTTATATGTTTTTATTGAGTTCATAGAGTATATTTATTTATAATTTATGTTCAAAATGGGTGTAATTTGTGTGATTTTTTCTTATGTTCATAATATTTTTAAATATAATTAGTTCGTTTACAATTAATTATTTATTTATATTCTATTATTATTTATATTTACTTTATTTACATATATATCTATTTAACTCTATTTCTTGTTATTTTCTTGTTATATTTTACTTTTATGGTTTCAAATATTAATATTCTACAAAAGAATCAAAAATATATAATGTATATATTAATATGAAAAAAAAAAAAAAAATTTAATGATTGATGTATTTAAAGGCTGAAATTCTTACGTAGAATATATATATATATATAATAAAGTATGTTTGTAACTAATATAAATATTATAATAAGTGAAATAAATATATCATTTATTATAAGCATTAATCTAGTTATTTTGTTATATAAATATATAGTAGTCTTTAGTATCTACTTTATTTAGCTAGTATAATCACTCACTTAAAATTGTGTAAAAATTAGATAGACATGTGATTAAAAGCATGAATGTCATAAAACTATGTAACTATACAGATAATAAATACTTTTAATTATACTGTAAAAAAGTAAAGTATAACATTTCTTGTTTTTTCTAATGTTAAAATTCAACTGTTGTTATATTATAAAGAATAAATCAAAAGTTTAATAATTTAATGATTGTACAATGATGAAATTTACAAAATAAAAAAGAGATACAATATATTCTACAAGTATAGTGTGCAAAATTTACACATTAATTTTCATATAAATTTAGCATTATAATTAACCTGAGTTAGAAATCAATAATTAAAGTAAATAATTATTATATATACTAAAAAATAAGCGTATTGGATATAAATTTGGATTAATATAAATACAGATTCTTGCTTGCGAAGTGTAATTTATTATGGTTGCTATGATTTTTATACCCTATTCTACTTAATAGGCAACTTCAGAAGTCACACTTTTACCATAACAACAGGATTATTTGTATGCTTTGCCAAAGTAAAAAAGTATATTCTCATATTGAATTCTTTTAACTAATATGGATTGGAAACATTTATTGATACTAGCTATTAAAAATGTTTTATTCATTTAATAATTTTATACTTTCATAGTTTGGTGTATTTTTTATGCTATTTTCTGACTATCGATATAACTTTATCAATGTATTTTTTAGTTGAATATTTAATAAAAAAAAAAACATAATTAAAAGATAAAAAGATTCTTTTTTAAAAAAAAAAAAATCTTTAAGTTTGAATAAAACTATTGTTAAACTAAATATATATTAAAAAAATATTATTTGTGTCAAATTAAATTTATTGGCAGATTGAATGATAATAAATAATAAGAAATAATGAATTAATAAATAAATGAATAAATGAATAAATGCCAAAATATATTTCTAGTATTGTTATAATTTAGTATTGATGTAAACACTTGTATGTTTTTTAAAATAAGTTGACAGCAAATGCTAAATTTAGTAGTAAATTTCTAAATGAAGGATGCGGGAATTTCTTTCTAGTTTTAATTATGTTGCTTTTTTATTATACTTTATATGATTTGATAAATAAATAAATAAATAAATAAAGGCATAGTGTGTATGAAAAAATATAACATATTCCAGAAAATGGCGGATTTTTTCTAATCGAAATACTAAGGTCAACAGTAACCTGGTAGCGAAATATAGTATTATAATAATAATAAGGGCGATTCTAATGTCGATTTTAAATAACAATGTTTGGCAAATAAATGGTACAAAAATCCCATCACAACTTCTAATTTATTATTTTCACAGAATCATAAAAAGTCTTCATTTTTTTAAAAAAAAATTTAGAAATAACACCAGGTAGAAATAGAATATTTTGGATGGAAATAATAAGAATGATAGATTTGAAAATATATATTATATGTCTATTAAAAAGATAATATATGAAATGGAATGAAATCAAGATACTTTTCAGGACAATAATAATTTAAAATTTGATATTTCATAGTGGATGTTCTGTTTTTATGTTTGATTTAATCAGTACATTATTATAAATGTAAATATTTCTAACAGTTAAATTACTCTACATAAAGTAATTAGCAGCTGGAATATACTACATTTCATTGGATAAATAAATTATTTATTATTCTTTTTTTTTATGTATTTTAATTTATTATATAATCATATTAAATTTTATATAAAATAAGTATACATTTACTGTTTAGTTGCTAAATTCTGAATGTGCAATATATATATTTACAATACGTTTAATACACTGTTACTAAATTTAAATAGAATTCTTTTTTCACTCTTTCTATTTGCTGTACTTTTCTTCAGTTTATTAGCAAGTTATTAGAAAATATATATGATAAGAACTAACAATAGTTAATATAAGAAATAAATTAGATAATAAGGTAATATATTCGATGTGTTGCCATGACCACGTAATTGTTAGTAAATTTATTCTCGATTTCTACAATAATAATATGCCGTCACTGTGACAACAGTGACTGCTATATTGAACTTAACAAATAAACGCAAATGTTAAACGCAAATTTATTGTAATTAGACGCAAACAGAAAATTAATGTTATCTTTTTTTATATTGTAAAATAATAGCTTTAAATTAATTAGTGGAAGTACGATTTTTAATATTAAATTGGATTTTTTTTTTTTTTATACTAAATATTAAAAATATTAAAAATAGGAGAAAATGGCTGTAGGTAAGAATAAAAGACTTAGTAAAAATAAAAAGAGTATAAAAAAGAAAGTCATTGATCCTTTCACTCGTAAAGAATGGTACAATATTAAAGCACCATCAATGTTTGCCAATCGGGATGTTGGAAAAACATTAGTAAACCGTTCAACTGGTCTTAAAAATGCAGCAGATGCTCTTAAAGGACGTGTTCTTGAAATTTCACTTGCAGATCTTCAAGGTCAAGAAGAATATGCTTTCCGTAAAGTCAAACTCCGTGTTGACGAAATTCAAGGTAAAAATGCTCTTACAAATTTCCATGGTTTAGATTTTACCTCAGATAAAATCCGTTCTCTTGTTCGTAAATGGCAATCACTTATTGAAGCTAATGTTACTGTTAAAACTGCTGATGATTATTTTATTCGTGTTTTTGCAATTGCATTCACAAAGAGAGCTCCTAATCAAATCAAAAAAACTACTTATGCTCAATCTTCACAAATTCGTGCTATTCGTAAGAAAATGATTGAAATTATTACAAGAGAATCAAACTCTGTTACTCTTGCTCAACTTACTGGTAAATTAATTCCAGAAGTTATTGGTAATGAAATTGAAAAGGCTTGTAAAGTTATTTATCCTATTCAAAATGTTTATATTCGTAAAGTCAAACTTCTTAAACAACCAAAATTTGATCTCGGTTCTCTTCTTGCTCTTCATGGTGAAGGCAATGCTACTGACGAAACTGGCGCACCTGTACACCGTGAATTTAAGGATGTTGTTTTAGAATCTGTTTAAATTGTATAAATACTTTAAATAAAAAATAAATTAAATTAAATTTAAAAAAAAAAAAAAAATAATTTAAAAAAAAAAATAAAATATTAATTAAAGTAAATTAATTATATTAGCATTACATTATATTATATTGTATTTATATTTATTTCTATTTTTACTTTGATTTTATTTTGTTATTTTGGGTTTAAATGATAAACTATAAGAGAATGTAATGTTTTAATGAATTAAATAAAATGGAGTAGTGTATGGTACATTTTTATATGTACTGAGAAATATACATATAATACATAATTGTCAGCAAAACTATTTAGACTTTTGGATACATAATTATAATATTAGATTTATAGGCGTAATTTATAAAAGAAAAATGAACTACATTTACTTCGACATACAATTAAACATACAATTAAACATACAATTAAATGATTTTAAATAATACTATTATAAACAAATAAAAAACACCCATATATACATATATAAATATATATAAACATACATTTATTTATTTATTATTTATTTATTATTTATTTATTATTTATTTATTATTTATTATTTACTATTTACTATTTATTATTTCTTCATGTGTATTACAGTATAATAATATAATAACACAATATGAATTTTAAAAAAAACTTAGCAAAGCTGTAAAATAAAAAAAATAATACGCTTTTTTAGAATTAAATATAACTAAACTTATTTTACTATTTAATTTAGTTTCATTGGATTGTATATTCATTTATAGAAAATCTTTGAAATGTTAAAAAAAAATAAGAAAATTAACTATAACCTTTTTTTATGATCCACAAAGCTAATTTAATATTTTACCCTAGATTTTTTTATTAAATTTATTAAATCTTTCTACGTATTTCTGTATTTGTTCGATTAGATAATAATGATTTTCTTTGCATCCTTATATGAACGAATGTAGAATATTTACATATATATTTATTTATACATATATATTTATTTATACATATATATACATACATATATGATTATGTATACACACGCATATAAACCCATTTATGAGAAAGTAAACAAATAAAAATAATAAAAAAAAATTCCTTTCATGTATTCAAAACTGCATAATCTTTTATTTAATCTTCTAAGTAGGCTTTAGATATTTAAACTCTCTTGTAACCAAATTTCATATTTTACGCTCTGAATTATATATTTTATAATTGAGAAACGTTTAATTTATCATTTGAAAACTTTATTAAACATAGCCAATCATGAGCAACAATTCTGCTAATAAAATATCAAAAATACCTATCTTTGTGAAAGGATCTGCACAATCCTTTAAAACAACTTCAACTGACTCTTGTTCTATTTCTATCGAGCCGTATTCATTGAAATACTATCCAGAGCTTACTAAAAATAGGGATCTCTCTTATATACCTATACATCAAATATATAACTCAGAAAAAATATATTTAATACCTAGACCTCATTATATTATTAAAAAATTTAATAACATGTCTATTTCCAATTTAATTTTAACTCCTCCAACATCTCCACAGAAAAACAAGTGCATGTTTTCTGATGATTCTAAGACAAGGGATCAATTTCAAAACAATGTTCCTATTCGTCGATTTGATTACTCGGTAAGTACACGACGTTCGTACGCATATTATATTAATAAAAATAAAGAAAATAGTAGCAATCCACTTCCTAGAAAAGGCACTATTTTTAAGTGTCTTCCTAACCAAAATTTACATAAGTCTTCTCAGGATAATGCTCAATATGGTATATTTAATAGTGATTTTTTCAAAAAAGAAAAAAGCGAGTTGAAATCTTGTCTAAAATCACAAAATAGTGAATTCAAGCTTAAAAAAAAAATTTTGCGTTTTAATCATGAAGGCGAGTTAAGGACTATCGAAGAAACCGAAAATTCATATTTACTTACACCAAATGAAAGTACAGAAATAAATTTTAGTGAAAGATATGCGTCTGATGCTTGGGAATATATGAAAATTGTTTATTTTATTTAATATTATTATTTTTTTGTCATTGTATATTATTATCATTGTAAGTTATAACTTGTCATATTGTTTAATTCACCTTTCTTTCACTTGTAATATTTAGTTTACCAGTTTTATTATAATTATTTTTTGTTACCAACGTTTTTAAGTTTTTCCATAAGCATTAAATATATTTCTTTCTATTTAATTTAATTTCTCAATTAATCCATATACGTAAATAAATATAAAAATATAAAGATATAAATCCCAAATAATTTCTAATTATATTAGGTAATAAATAAATATTTATATAGATAAAGCATTTTATACATAAATTAAAACCTAGATTATTATTTATTTATACTAAGTCTCTAATATCGTTTATGCACTATTATAAAAAGCATATATTTATTAAATAAAAACAATAATCTTGATATTAACTGTGAATAAAAAAGGCCTGTAGTCAAGAGATATCGTATTACGGAATATCTTAATCAAGCTATTTTTTCAATAATAATTGATTTTAAACAAATTTGATTACTTGATTTAATAATAAAATATAGAATTCAATGGCTTTAAAAATGAATTTATAAATGAATTTTAAAAAAGAAATTTATTATGACTTTTGCATTAGTAAAATACTATTATTGCTGGAAAAAAAAAAAAAAAAAAAAAAAAAAAAAGCCAATTCTATATCCTTATTAAAAAATTACAAGATTATTATACAGTCAAATATGATAAATTTATGTTACATTTTTGAAATAAAAGAGCCTGTAACTAAATTTAAATTTTCGAAATATTTTTCATAATATTAATACAATATTTCAATATATTGATATTGTTGAATTGCTTATAAGTCTTCAAAAGAAATAAAAAAAAAATTCAAAAACTACATCTATTCTAACCCATTTAAAACCTCTATTACTAATATTTCCCATTCAAACTGTCGAATTAAATAATAAAAGTTTAGATAAACCGTAAGCTTTTTCAAGTAAATAGTATGTGTTGCTATGAGAAAACTTAAATTTTCTAAGTACAGTAGGAACTTATCTCGTCTCATACTAACTAACTAATAATAAGTAAATAAATCTATTTAATAGAATAGTCAGTTGTGTGTGTTATATAAGCAACCATGTTTTATTAGTTAAAATCTAAACTAAAAAATTTATTTGCATATAAACCGTATATACGTATTATACACATATATATACATATATATACATATATATATATATATACATATATATTAATACATATTTAATTAATGCTTGATAAATAAATTAAATATTAATAAAAAGATCGGTTTTCAGATATTGTCCAATAATATGAACTGCTTTCCTAAATAACAGATGGCAACCATTTATTATTATAGGGAAAAACAAAAATATGAACAAAAATACTATTAATTGATTAATAACTAAAGATAATTAATATAAAACTGGAATATCAATTATTTTCTTTAATTAAGAATATTTTAAAAAGTAACAGTATAAGTTAAATTTTTATTAGATTAAACAAATGTAAGAATTTTAAATTTTATATTTTAATTTTTAATTTTTAATTTTTAATCTTTTTTCATATTTATTTATCATTATTATAAATCTATTAACAATAATTTAGTTAATAATGACAAAACCCACAGCATTTGCAGAACCAGTGCGATTTGCTTTAAGTCATTCGCAAGCTCGAGGACTTGTAACTCGTCTATATAGAAGATTTCTCAAGAGTGTATGTGTTATAATTATTAAAATTTAATTGTTTTTTTTTTTTTAAAAAAAAATAAAAATAAAAATAAAAATAAAAATAAAAATAAAAATAAAAAATATGAATAAATAAATGAATAAACTAAATCATATTCTAATGCAAACATCTTATAGGCTAATAACGTAAAAAGAGAATATGGAATTCCACAATCTATACCAGAAATAAGATCAGTAATTCGATATGAATTTGAGAAAAATAGATATGTTGATGATTTACGTGTTATAAACCATTTGTATTCTAAGGGATGGATGGATCTTCAGGTGTGTAATTTATTATACATTTTGTGTCTTGGTTGATTTCATTGACGAGAAATTTTAAATTTATGATTTGATATATATATATATATATATATATATTAAATACTAACTTTCATATAGGAAACTGTCAATTTTTGGAAACAAGGTCCTCACATTCTCCGATATTTTGATAAAAAACCAGAAAAGCCAAAAGACTTTTTAGGAAAGTTTTTAGAAGTAAGTTTTTTTAATATGAAATATATATTGTATATATATTGTATTTTTTTTTTTTAATTTTACATCAAATACTAATACCCATTTTAGGGCACAGCATAACTTACTTTATGTACGGTTGTAGACTTGACTTAGAATTTATTACTATTTTGTTAAATAATTAGATCATTTTTTTCATTTTTGTTTTGTAATTCTGTAATGTAAATTTTATATATTAATAGTAAACTAATACAATAACCAAATACAGTATTATCAAATTATAATCAAAATATAGTCAAACTATAACCAAATTAAAATCAAATTGTATAAAATCTCAATGCATTTCCTTTATAAATAACCAAATTGTTTAACTTACAACAAATAGCCTCCTTGGCTCAGTGGTAGTAGCGTCGCACTTGTAATGCGAAGGTCGGTGGTTCAAATCCGCCAGGAGGCATTATTTTTTATTACATTTTTTTTTTCTTTTTGAAACACTAAATGAAGCTTTGATGGGAAATGTAGACCTGAAATTTTGAAGAACAATGGGAAACTTTGTGCAAACTTCTATAAATTAACAAGAGAATAATGAATTTTACCATTTTTTGGAAACAATAGTAACTCATATAAAATCTTATTTCAATTTTATAAATTCATACTTAGATATCGTAAAACGATTAAATAATGAAAATAGTCGAGCTGAAATGTTAATTGTTTGAATTTAATTGTCTAAGAAGCGACGAATTAAAAAATTTAAAATCATAGAATACTCTTATAAAGATAATCAATTTATTAAAACACATTTGAAGCTGTTACTTATTCTTTACTGAGTCAAGCTATGCCATGGTTATTTTAAAGGAAAATCGGTAAAAAAATTCTGTAAGTGTTCCAAATTTCCATTACCAATGAGATCTGTAAAAGACAATATAATAATGGTTTAGGTTAGTATGAAATTAAAATTTATCTTGAATTAGTATTCTTAATAGTCTTTCTGCTGGATAATGCAATAAAGGATGAGAATTATAAAAAAACTTGTCTTTAATCAAGTGATAATATAACTTGGAAATAAATTATATATGAGTGCAAGATTTAACTATGAAAAAAGAGCTTTTGGATAATTTTTTCAGAAGGGCACACTTGAATTTATCTATTTTTATATATAAAAATGTACTATGTGCTATTATTTTTATATATAAAAATGTACTATGTGCTATTATTTTTATTGTATCATATTCTCAGTTATGTTCTTATTCTCCTGATGTACTATATTTAAGTTAAACATTTATGATATTTTTGAAACAAGAAAATAGGAAAGCCGCTTTTATTACTGAAGAATGAATGATATGGTAAGATATTCATAAATAATTTGCTTCTAGATTTATGGGATTTTAAATTTTATAAATATTGGGTCGACTTTAACTCATTTAGAGCATTCGAAAATACTTTGATGCATGAGGAAGAATTATGTTTGTTTTAAACCGCTTTATACAATAAAGTTATGCACTTAAAGAACTACATGTAAATCATAAATTTCAGTAAGGTAGAATACAATGTTTGCAGAGAAACTGGTGAGAATAGTTTTGATATTTTAAATTATCATAATACATTAAATATTATGTTTATTTTTTTAATTTTTCTTATTGTGATACAAATTAATTGTTTACTATTGATCAATATTTGTATTTATAAATACGACTACGAACCTGGATATGATATGGTTTTGACAAGAATTTAAAGAGAAAGCAAATTATGTATAATAGATGGAGACTTATTGGTCTTCTATAAAACTATTAAGCTTAATTAAGCTTATGGTAATCATTGGATTTGATTCAGAGTTTACATACAAAATATACATTCTTTACAAATTGGATTATTTATTACTTTAAAAACTAAAACATGTATGATGCCACCTTTTGGTGTTTGTCTGGAACGAAAAGGTTTATTTTAAAAGTACCGATGATTGATCGGTACGTTGAGAAAAAGAACTATGGTTTTTTTTCAAGTGATTAAAGAAAAAGTTACAAATAGGTGGATAAATACAGTTGAACTGGATTAGAACTGACATTCCATAGTTGCTACTAGTGGGTATATAACTGTTTTACATGATAAGTATACGCAATAGTGATACACAATAATTATACACAATTATATATTATAATTATACATATACATTACTAACATAATATAACTTATATGTGTGTTATGTAATTGATTGGTAATATCTTTGTAACTTTTATACCGATAGTATTTTATGGTGTAAATTTGATACCGCGTGTTAAACATTGCTCATATTAGATAATTGCTTATTTGGTTATTTAACTATACATAGATATTAAATAATAATAGAAAATAAAGAAATAAATAAATAAATAAATAAATAAATAAATAAATAAATAAATACAAAAATAAATAAATGCTTGATAAAGATGAAATAAATTAAATAGCATAAATACATACATACATACATACATACATACATACATATATATATACATATAATAATAATAATAAAAAAAATATTTTAAAACTCCAAATAAACGCACTGAAGTTAAAACAAATTCACTTAATTTTCTACTCTATATGAAAAAAAAAGAAAAAAATAATTAAAATAGAATTAAATAAGCTAAATCAAATCAAATTAATTAAATTAAATTAAATTGCATAGGGGTAAAACATAGTAATTTATTATTAAATCTTATTATAGTACTAACGAATATTTTATTAAGCATATAGATTACTTTTATTATATAATATATTATTATTATTATTATTATTTCTTTATTTATTATTTATTTATTATTATTATTTATTTTAAGGAAAAGATAGCATTTATTTAACATATATTTGTTTACTTTTTGATATTTATTTATTATTATTATTATTATTATTATTATTATTATTATTATTATTATTATTATTATTATTATTATTATTATTATTATTATTATTATTATTATTATTATTATTATTATTATTATTATTATTACCATTTACTATTATTATTATCATTATTAATTACCCATCCTACCAAAATGGCAGACGATGGACTTCCTACACCTGTTATGATTGCATTAATATCAGCATTTAGTGGATTATTTGGTGTATTTATACTATGTGCTATTGTATATTTAATTGTTTATCATAAACATACAAGAATATTATTAGGTTCTCACGAAGCTGGTGCTTATGATGATGAACAAGCTTTTCTTGCACAGGAAGAAGAAGCTTTAGAAACTATGGATGATGTATCCAGAACTATGTATATACAAGCAAGAGCATTTCAAGCTGCTAATCCTCCAAATAGTATACAAACTGATATAAGTTTGTCACAATATATGGCAATACAAGAAAAAGGTGTATCTGCTTGGGAATTTGAACCAGATTTTGAAAATGGTTGTAATTGCTTTGTAGAAGCTAGAACTGAAATATCTTTTTATGAAGCTGTTACTTGTGTACAAACAAATTTACCTGTACCAAAAAATAATGATACTTATTATTGGGAAGCAAAATTATATGAAAAACCTTCATCAACTTTAGTTTCTATAGGTATGGCAACAAAACCTTATCCTTGCTTTAGATTACCAGGTTATCATAAATATTCTGTAGCATATGATTCCTTAGGACAAAAACGTTATAATCAACCTTTTTCTCCAACATTTAATTATGGTCCTCCTCTTCAACAAGGTGATGTGGTTGGTGTTGGTTATAAACCAAGATCAAACTCAATTTTTTTTACAAGAAATGGTAAAAAATTAGATGAAGCTGCAAAATCTTTAAAATATAATCTTTTCCCAACTATTGGCTCAAATGGGCAATGTACAATACATGTAAATTTTGGTCAATCTGGTTTCGTTTTTGTAGAAGCAAATGTTAAAAGATGGGGTTTAGCCCCTCCACAAGGAAGTTTGGCTCCTCCTCCTCCATATGGTTCAGAACAAGGTTCAATACTATTACAATCAAACACTCCACTTCCTATTTCTCAATCAAATTCTTTAGTCACTCAAACATCTCTTAATAGATTATCACAGTCAGAAAGGGAAGAAGAAATTAGAACACATGCAATTAGATTAAATGACATTGCTCATTCCTATCGTCCTTCACCTCCTATTTCTATTGAACAAGAAGATAATAGTAAAACAAATGATAATAGAAACATAATTATTCATAAAAATAATAATAACTTTCAATCACCCTCTCAACCACAATTTTCATCTTCATTTTCTTCTGTACCTCCATCTGAATCCTCCTCGGCTGCTCAAAATCGTACTCCTGGTCATATAGTTACTTATCCACCTCCTAGATATTCATCAATTGATGAATCTGTAAATAAATCTATAAAAAAACTTGATCACTCTCAATCCGGACTTTCTGAACCTAGAATAATTCCAGATTCTCCTCCTCCGTCATTTGAGTTTGCCGCCGCTCAGATTTCTTCACAAGATGAGCCAATTATATCACAAAGTTCTTCTATAATAGAATCATCTTCTGCATCTCAATCTCAAAACCAATCACAGAAAAAACTTGCTCAACCACGGAAAAACTCGGGCAATAATAACAAACAAAGTGATGTTCAAATTAATGACCAGAATGATGAACAAGTCTATGAGCAAAGCACTGAGGATGACTATGAGCAAACAACTACACGAGAAGATGAACAAAATAATGAACAAAATTACGAACAAATTGATGAACAAGCAAATGATCCTACTGATAGACAATCTAATGAGCAGACAGTGATAAATTCTTCACAGGGTGAGTCTTCTGATGGCATTCTTGATAATACTAATACCCAAAACAGTATATTAAGAAGTAAAGGTTCAGAATTAACAAATTCTGAAAATAATAAAAATAATGAGTAACTTAATGATGATTATAGATTTACGGGATGGGGGTATTCTTGACATACAGATACCTCTGAAACGGGTAAAGAATATACTATCTATGATTTTAAATAAAAAGTAGGATGCATAAATAGTTGGTATTAGGATAAACTAGGTGTGGTGTTGTGTCATAATATTGGGGTTGTGCAGGTTAAGATTTATTGTTTAGTTATTTTACTTTTTTTTTTTTTTTTTCGCGTATTTTTACTATAACTTGGGGTTACTTTATATATATATATATTTGTGTTTTACATTTTTTGCGTTTTTTTATCTCCTATTATTGAATAATAATCTGATTATTCATTGATATTAACAAATCGTTCTTAAAACTACAGCTTTTTACTTGGAACATATTTTGAGTTTTTAATTGTAAAGAAATGTATTGATAATGGAAAATGATTTATTTAAAACATGTATACTTCAATAAAATAATGAGTATATTAAAACAATTTTTAAAATTTTCATAAAGGTCATACAAATAAACAAAATAATTTAAAAATGCATAAAAAGATAAAGAATTTAACGTTTCTTCGATTTCTTTTTATTTTTTGAATTTGGTTTATTTTTTTGTTGCGATGATTTATTATTTTCATTGACATCTGGCATTTCAACATCTATTCTGGTTAGTAAAAAAATTGTACAAGTATAGTATAGATATAAATATTAATATAGATATAGGTTATCTCACCATTTGTACTGCTTTGTTGTGTATTTTTGTCCTCAGATACATTTGAAGTATTGGTATTAGCCGTAGAGAAATTCCTAGAAAGATACTCTGAGTGTGAGGCATCTTTCCCAATCATTTGTTGAGTCATTACATCTCCGAGAGAATTTATTACTCGAGAAACTTCATTTGATTTATTAAGCTTTATTCGTAAACATGTTCCTGATACAGGATCATATGTTTTGGCAACAAATCGACCATGTCCAGTTTTTCTATTAGTATTATATGATAAAGAAATATGAGTCTACAAAAGTTAGTAAGATATATTATAAAATGTTTATGATGTATCAAAACATACACTAGTTGGTCTAGCACTCAATAATAAAAATGAATCATCTATATATTTTTGCAGAGACACGCGCATTTTATTTATAAAAAATTTTTGAGAAATTTCAATAAATATATTTAATTTTATGTATAATAATGTAATGTATCCCTTCTTCCTTCCCTGTCTAATTTTAAACCTTCGAATTTCAGCTATTTTCTATTTTTTACAGGCTTTTTGGCATAAATTTTGATTTCTTGGAACTTTTGCGTTCTATGGTTACGATGTAATTTATATCTCGTAAAAGTAATATATTACGAAGCATGTCTATATTATTTTGAATATTATATTATATTTGGTTTACAGTTTGTATATCAATCCACCCAAGATATTTTTTTACATATAATTTATGTGGCATTTTTCATTCATTTATTTATTTATAATTAAGTATGCAATTATATGTCTTTATCAATGCTTTTAATAATATTTATTGTATTAGTTACTCAAACGAGCCTGGTGAAATACAAATGTTATATGGTTTTTCTATAAAATAAGTTTCATTTAGCATAGCAACCGTAAATCTACTGTTATAATAGCATCTATCCAGCTTGTATATTCTTTTATAAGTGTCTATGAATAATAACTAATCATATAGTTTAATAATAATTCTTGTATTATTTTTTGTGTATTATTATATTTGATGTTTTTTGCATATTTTTGTTAATTTTAATTTTTTTTTTTTTTTTTTTTTTTTACTAAAAGTTTATTTTTTAATATTTAAGATAGTAGTATTATAGTTAACAAACATCATTTTTTTAAATAATTTTATAAACAAAATATTTTTTTTTTTTTATAAATGAAGATAAAAATTAGATAATAAATATTGTAAAGATTTTTAAACAAATAAAAAAACCAGATAAAAAAATAAAAAAAAATCTAATTCGTTTACAAGAGATATAAACAATCCGAATACTGTAGACAGTAATTTAGAATCGGTTATATAGACAGATAATAACCGACAACTGGCAAACTGACAGTATTCAAGCAACTAGATTGCCGAATGCCGATATTCCTAATACTGTACTAAACAATAACCGATATAAGAGCAGACACAAGATACGTAATGCATTTACAAATCAAGATAAAAGGAAAAGAACATTATTATAATAATTCAAAATATACAAATTTAATAACCAATGGTAAAAATTACAGTATAAATATATTTTTATTTATTTATTACAAAAAGACAAGAACAAATTTAATGCTATATACCATAAAAGTTTTTTTAAGTAAACTTAAACGTAGTACTTACTGATTTGATTGTCGTAAATGTAAACAACGATCCATATAAGTAGTTAATATAATTTCAAAAAGAAAAAATGAATATTATAGTAAAAAGTTTCAAAATATTATCATGCCTTTCAGACCAAACAAATGATTGGTTTAAACTATTCAGTAAGAAAAAATATTTATAAAAATAAGCACAAAAAAAAATAAACCAACAAACTGAGTAGGTTGAAGAATTGTCTAAATATTCACACATCTATTAAATAAAATATATAAACTTCACAAAATATGTTTAAATAAATATTTGCTTTTTATCTTTGATCAAATAAAATTATTTAAAATTTATAAACTTGATCTTTAGAATAACCAAGATCAGCTAAAGCACCAGTGAGTTCACCTTGATCGGAAGGAGAAACTTTTGGACCAGAAACAGCCTTATACAAACCAGGAGGCCCACAAACCAAAATTTTAATGTCCTTTTTGGAAGGTACTGGGAGAGTATTTTTCAAAACATCCTTTGTAATATAACCAGTTTTACCTGCCCATGCTGAACTAGTTGCTTTATCAACGAAATAAACAACTTTAAATTTGTCAGGATAAGATTTAGCAAGATTATCAAGTTTATCCTTAATAAGAATTTCCTTTTCATTTACATTACCGAAGATCAAAGTCAATTTAGTTTTGTTTGAAGGATCATTTAAAATGTGATCGGCAACTTGATACAATGGAGTAATACCAGTACCACCACCAACTAAGCCAATTTCAGAGTATTCATTTGGTTTATCAAATTGAAGTTTTTTAAGAGGACCTTTAAAAGCAAGAGTATCACCAACCTTAAGACTAAAAATATGACTAGTCATAGGTCCATCATTGTAATGTTTAATAACTAAATCAATATAACCTTTTTGATCAGCAGGTGAAATGGGAGTATAAGGTCGAAGGACGACTTTTCCATTTTCTGGTTTGAATTTAGTTAATAAAGCAGAAGCAACAGTAAGTCCAGAAGCATCACTAGAATTTGGGAATGCAAATCTAAAATGTTTGGAATTAGGTGATAAATCTTCAATTTTAACAAGTTTTAAATCAACCCATGTATTATCTCCTTTAAATACAGTTTCAGGAGAGGAAGAAAAAGAAAAAGCATAGGCATTAGTATTATAAGCATTATAAAAAGTATATCCTGTAACAGCTGTTAAAGCAGCCATAGCCGTTGCCATTCTACGAGAAATAACATTTCCTTTGGAGGCATTTGAAGCACCTGATTTATATGAAGAGGAGGTAGAATATTTTGCTTTAGATACGTTTTTGTGAGAACCAACTGAATTATTCAAAATCGAGCCGGGGGACCGTTTCGACGCATTTTTAAAAATACGTGAAGCCGCCAATCGAAAGGAAGATGTAGAAGGCATCTGAGAATGGAAGTTAATATAAAAATAAAACAAAAAAAAAAAATAAAATAAAATAAATAAAAAATAAAAAAAAAAAAAAAAAAAAAAAAAAAAAAAAAATAAAATAAATAAAAAATAAAAAAACAAAACAAAAAAAAAAATAAAATAAAAAATAAAAAATAAAAAATAAATAAGTAATAAATTACTGAGTGTAAATAATTTATAAAAAAAAAAAAAAAAAACTTACATTAATATATATCTTCTAGAAAACTAATTCAGTAAAAATATTTTTATAATATTTAAAAAAAAACTTAAACTTTATCGCAATATAAATTCTGTCCTTTTAAAAAATGCTAAGGAATTTTTACCGGTAAAACAAATTATCTGCGATATTAGATTAGTTTTGTTTTTTTATTATTGGAAATAAACTGTTTGTGTGACGTCAATTTATCGGGGAAAAAAAAAAAAAAAAGAAAGAAATAAGGGTTTACAGGGTTTATTTAGATTTCTAAGTCGACTAAACCGCTTATCGGTGACTAACGATAGCCGTTTTTTTTTAAAAGTGTGAATACTTGCTCTAAGGACTAACAGTTTAACATATAATGGGTATACTATACCTAATTATACATTTTTGGTGAAATAAATGATTTAGGGTGAAGCTGGACAGGGTTCTATTAGAAAGAGCATATGGAAATAAAGTATGTCATCTTATAGCTTATACAAATGAATTATTTACATCAGTAATACAAAAGGAATACTCTATGTATATTTCTTCAATAAATATGCACATAGCATATTTATATTTATAATAAAATACAGGAATTGGTTATTTTATAAAATAGTATATTGTGTATAAAATTGATCTATATAAATAAATATTTAAAATTTTTTTTGAGTAGAATAAGTAATTTATGATTTATGTATCTAGAAAATGTTGAACAAGGTTTTTTTGTAGATAGCACCAATCAAATAAATATATAAAGAAAGCATTGCGTAAAGCGTATTAATAATAGCAAATACCGAAAAAAGAATTATCGTAAATAATAATTGCTATTTAATACATAAAATATAAATAATTAAACATACATATATAATTAGACAGTCGTACATATTAAAGCAAGTCTGCCATAAAATTATACCTATTTATTTTCAATAGAACCCAAATTAAATTCAATATAAAGATATTCAAAAGAAAACAAACCAACCATTTGAAAAATTTCTTTTCAAATAATCTTTGCTTTTTAACCTTAAGTTATTCTCACTTTGAAATTTAACTCATCTTTCTTTTATCATCAGACTAAGTCTAGTAAGACCCAAATCGTAACAGGAATAGAAACTTAATAATATTTACTAACGAACAGAAACTTAAAATACAAAATAAAATGATAACATCAAAAAAATAATAATAAAAAAAAAACATAACAACAAATTAAACTGAATCTGAAAAATACAAGTTAAGATAAGAAAAACGCAATAGTTCTTTTTTGAGTTAAAACATTTTTTTTTTTTATAAATAAAGTTAAGAAAGAAATAACATATTTTTAATTGAATGACCAGTTTTTAATGTCATTGTTTTTTGCACTCTTAAACTATAATTCAATATCTTTTTATTTATTTTTTAAAATTGCTTTTTTTTTTTCTTATTTTCTATTTTTTTTCATTTCCTTTTTCCTTTTTCCTTTTTCCAATTTTTTTTTATTTTTATTTTTTTTCTTTTTCTCACATTTTTTTTTCTTTTTTTTTTTTTTTTTTTTTTTTTTTTTTTTTCAAGATTAACCAAAATATCATTAAAAATATTATTCCTTATTATCATTTCCAGAAGGATTATAATTAAGGGAATTGGGAGAATAATACGTTGGTGAAGCTGATGAATATTGTGGTGATGTAGGTGAATATTGTGGTGATGTTGGTGAATATCGTGGTGATGTAGGGGAATATTGTGGTGAAGTTGGAGAATACTTTGAAGATGTTGGGGAATATTGTATTGAAGTTGGAGAATACTTTGGAGATGTTGGGGAATATTGTGGTGATGTGGGAGAATATTGTGGAGATGTAGGTGAATATTGTGGTGATGTGGGAGAATATTGCGGTGATGTCCCATTATACTGTGGAGAAGTGGGAGAGTATTGAGGAGATGTTGGAGAATATTGAGGTGAACTGGGAGAATATTGAGGTGATGTTGGAGAATATTGAGGTGAACTGGGAGAATATGATGGGGATGTTGGAGAATATTGAGGTGAACTGGGAGAATATGATGGGGATGTTGGAGAATATGATGGGGATGTTGGAGAATATGATGGGGATGTTGGAGAATATTGAGGTGAAGTGGGAGAATATTGAGGTGAAGTGGGAGAATATTGAGGTGAAGTGGGAGAATATGATGGGGATGTTGGAGAATATTGCGGAGAGGTAGATGAATATGTGGGTGAAGTAGGTGAATAAGATGGAGAAGTAGCCCCATATTGTGGAGAAGTAGGTGAATATGTGGGTGAAGTGGAAGCTAAAAACCCCGGACTAGCTACTCCAAATTGAGGAGATGTGGGTGCAAAGCTAGGACTAGTACCCGCATACGAAGAAACACTAACATAAGGGCTTTGTGCAAATCCACTATAGTCAGTAAACCCTCCACGTTCGTCTATAGCTCCAGAAGTAGTGATAGGTGAAAAAGAAGCATTTGGATCGACAGAAGAGGTAATTAATTCATTATCATTCAGAGGAGAACGACTATCATATGGTGTAGAAGCCCCATCAGCACTATAAGATGTCGCAGCAGGTTCACTATTAGCAAGCAAACGTGGAAGACGAGAACTATCAAATGGAAGAGTTCCTAACAATCTGTCATCTAACATAATATCAAAACTACCTGTCCCAAGAGGCGCAAGTTGCCCAAGCATAATGTTTTCTGATATTCCCCGACAATCATCCAATTCTGCAGTCGCAGCTGCTTCTAAAAGAATCTCTACTGTTTCTTCAAAAGAACATCGCATTAAAGCTCCTGTATCTGCCCTATTGATTCCGTGACGTGTAATTGCCATTAAGTGTCCTCGAGATGTCATAACATCTACTAATAAAGCCATATGTCTGTAATTTACATAAGAAGCATCAAACGCAATAACGTTTTGAATTTCTTGAAACAAAGCTGACCTTGTAGCTTCAATTCCCAAAACACTCAATATTTCAACAAATGAATTGGAATAAGTTTTTGTATAATCTACCCAATCTGTAGCCATAACTTCTTGTAAATTTATCCCATCAGTTTCTAAAACCCATTCCATTTTGGTTTCATATTCTCCGGTAGGTGAAGGAACACTTGACTTACGTTCCATCATAAAAACTCTTTCAATACCCTCAATACCCCTAAGTGTTATAGAATCAAGCATATGAGCTTCAATTCTTTTAAGCATTTGATCTTCATCCGCCTCTACTTCTTCATCTATACTTTTTGGATCACGCACAACCCTACAACGAATAATAAGCTTTTCAGCATTATCTTCTGACCACATTACAAACAAATCTTCACCAAAAGCAGCTGAAATTTTCTCCGAAACTTGACTCATTGTAAGTTGCTTATCAAGCATCTTCGCTCGATCAAGTTCTAACCGAAGTAGCCAAGGTGATTGCTTATATAGATTTGCCTCAATATTCTCGTCATAAATGTCAAAGTAAGAACTGACTGTTTCCATATCTTCTTCTATGACTGTTGTCCTTGGATTAGGATCATAATAAATTTCTGTGGCAGCAGTGACATCCTCCAGGGTAGTATGCTCAATAGAACTATGTACAACTTTAGCTTTTTCAATATCAGATGCAACTTCTGGAGTAAGATAAACTGTTAGTGCAGGGGTTTTAATATTTTTAGCAACATTTAAAATTTCTTTAAGACGAGGTACACCCAAAGTGACATTTTTAGATGAAACACCAGCATAATGGAAAGTATTAAGAGTCATTTGAGTTGCTGGCTCACCAATAGATTGCGCAGCCAACACGCCAACCATTTCACCGGGGTTAACAATAGCACGAGAAAATTGGGATTCAATTTCACCAATAACCCAAAGAAAAGCGTGTCGATTAAGATGATATTCTTCGAAAACCCTCTTGGCTGCAAGTCTTGATCTAACTAAACATTTAAATAATAAAGTCGCATTTTCTTGAGCTTCTTTTGTAAGGTGATCATCACCTCTTATTATTGGTATATTATCTAGAAGATTTCTAACCTTTTCAACAACTTCTGTTGGAGTAAGATCACTAGCTTTATATTGATCCAACCTAAAAATTTGTTGAGAATTTTGAATAACTCTTCTTAGATTAACTGGAAGAGGCCAGTTATTATCCCCATTTAAGAAAACTTTATTCCTTAGATATTCCCTATCTTCTAATAGCTGTGCAAATTCTTCATCTAATACGCGCTGCACAGTAATATCCCCAATGATTTCATTACCAACTTCTAATAATGAAGGATTAAGTGATTTTTCTTGATCCATGAGATCAATTCTATATCTTCGCTCAAAAGCCTCATCTGAGCCTGGAATGGTGTCAATAGTTTGTTTTTCGACTTGAGCACCATCCAAGCCATCTTCACCATAAATAAATTGGATTATATCACCAAGAGAATTTCGAACAGTAGTATCATATTGAACCATAACATCTTCCAACGCTTTGACAAGTCTTCGTTGGATATAACCCGTTTCAGCAGTCTTGACAGCTGTATCGATTAAACCTTCTCTACCAGCCATAGCATGGAAAAAGAACTCTTGCGGAGTCAAACCTCGTAAATAAGAGTTTTCAATAAATCCACGTGATTCTGGGCTGTAATCATCCTTTGTAAAATGTGGTAATGTTCTATATTTGAAGCCAAAAGGAATACGTTTACCTTCTACAATTTGCTGACCTACACAAGCAGACATTTGAGAAATATTAATAAATGAACCTTTGGATCCTGCAATTACCATTTGCTTAACGTTATTACTATCTTTCAAACTGATTTCTGCCGAACGCCCAGCAACATCACGAGCCTGATTAAGTGTTTGACTAACCTTGTGTTCAAATGATTCTCTAACCGTCATACCTGGTTCAGCGGGAAGATTATTAGCTTCTGCATCTGTAATGATTTGTTGCACTTTTTCCTTTGCTTCATCAATAGTACGCGTAATATCTGTCATAGTTGCCGCATCAGCAATTGTATCACCAATACCAATCGAAAAACCATTATGAAGAAGCCAAAAGTTTACTACCTGTTGAATACCCGTAAAAAAATTACAACAAACAACGTTACCTTTTTCTCTCATAATTGTATGTATAAGATCACCTTCCTTACCACCGACAGTTTTTTTATCAACCACACCGTAAATAATTTCACCATTGTCTACCAACATACCATTATCAGAAGGACTTAATTTTCCGGTTCCTTCTTCATAACGTTGGATATTTATACCTTTTGGAATACACATACTAATCACTTGCTTTCCAGTCCAAAGTGGCTTTGGACGTATTATTGCAGGTTGAACAACTATACCATTCCAATCGGGCACCCACATTAAAATGTCCATCATTTCTTCAAAAGTTATAAATGTATCTCGTTTCGTAAGTTTTCTAATACCACAAAGCGAATCCTGCACAATACCCATCACTGGCTTATTAGATTGAGGAGAAACAATTTGGAGTGACACCATACAAAGTTGCGATAATTCAGCGCGTGTTTCTTCAGATTGGGGCACGTGTAAATTCATTTCATCACCATCAAAATCAGCATTATAAGGGGAAGTAACAGAAAGATTCAACCTAAAGGTAGAATAAGGCATAACCTTTACTCTATGGGCCATCATAGACATTTTATGAAGAGAAGGTTGTCGATTAAAAAGAACAGGATCACCATCTTGTATATGTCTTTCAACAATCCAGCCATATTGAAGAGGAATATCACCTGTTCTTTTGTGATATCGTAAATCAATACGCTCACCTGTGTCTCTTATAACATATTTAGCACCAGGGTGTTCATTGGGACCATTTCTAATAAGTTGACTTAATTTATTGATGTTATAAGGAGTAACGATTTCTGGATATGTGAGAGTTCGTGCAATACTACGTGGGACACCTACTTCATCTAAAGATAAATTTGGATCACCAGTAATGACAGTTCTCGCAGAAAAATCAACACGCTTTCCCATGAGATTTCCTCTTAGACGACCTTCTTTTCCTTTCAGTCTTGCACGTATAGACTTAACTGGGCGACCAGATTTTTGTAAGGCTTGTGGTTGCCCAGCAATATCATTATCCATATAAGTAGCAACATGAAATTGTAAAAGGGTTTCAAATTCATTTACAACATGTGCAGGTGCACCTTCTTGATCGCAACGTTGTACATTAGCATTTGCTTTGAGAATATCTGCAAGTTTGTAAGTTAAATCATCTTCACCTCTAGCAGTTTCATTAATAGCAACTGATGGACGTACAGGTGGTGGTGGAACTGGAAGAACAGTTATGATCATCCATTCTGGTCTAGCATAGTCTTCATTTAATCCTAATCGTTGAATGTCAGTGCCAGATATGTGCTTAAAAACATTTAAAATTTCCGAAGGAGTAAGCTGCCTACGTTCAGGTTGATCTAGCTCTTCAGCATTTTTATCTTTTTTCCAAGTACCCCATAATTTAAGACCATCTTTTCGGATAATTGGTTGAGAATTTCCGCATCCACCATGAAAAACAGGTTTTTGATCCTTTCCGTTTATTCCATCAAAGTCAGTATCTGCGGGGACATCCGTTTCACAAACCATTTTAGTTTTGCATAAAGCCCATACAGCATTAAATCTTCGTTTAGGATCTCTAATTCTTATAGCTTGAGCGAATGCTGGATTACTTTCATCAAGCAGAATTTTTCCACAGTGAAAGCAAATTGACTCTAAAATTTTTTTTATTTTACTTATAAAGCCTATTAGAGTATATGAGAAAAAAAGAAACAAAAATGTCAGTCTAACATATGAAAGTAGAATATATATATATATATATATATATATTCATTAAATTAAAAACCAATGAAATAAATAAAACAATGAAACTGTAAATATTATTAAAAATGAAATAAAAAAAGAATTAAGATTAAACAAACAAACAAACAAAAAAAAACTTACCAATATGAAAAACTGGTTTGGCAAGTTCAATGTGCCCAAAATGTCCTGGACATTCCGCCATGTTTTCACCGCACTAAAATGAAAAAAAAAAAAAAAAAGAAAGTGGTTAATTTAAAATATATAGATAAAAGAAAAAATAGTAAATACATACAGTTTGACATCGGTAATTCCTATCAATAGAGCCTAAACGAGGATCATTTAAACCACCTATTCTAGGATGTTGTCTTGTCTCATCCATAGTTTCAGGATATTCAATTTTTGCCACACTTATTGCTTTCTATAAATACACGATTAGTTAACCGAGTAAGTAGAGTAAAATAATACTGCATTGCTTACAATTTCTTCAGGAGAAAGTAGGCCAAATTGGATCTAATTAGTTAGTACAAGTGAATTTAATAGAGATATAGATATAAATAAAATTGTAAAAAATTAATAAATTTATAGCACCACAAAATAACTCATACCTCCTTTACAGTGCGTTGAGGAGCACTTGAATAAGCAAATTGAGTCACCATGGCTGCTGAATATACTCAAATACAAAGCTAATTTTTACTTTAATATAGATAAATAATAATATATAAATATATATATATATATATATATATATCTAAAAAAATAGCTATTGAATAAGGATAAAGTTCAGCTGCCAGGTATTAAATCAATAAACAGTAAAGATATAAAAATAAATAGTAATATATTTGTCAAAATAAGAAATATAATTATTTAAAAG
>JAJMCY010000033.1:36422-50244 GCA_030565755.1 Ascobotryozyma cognata
GAAAAAAAAAAAAAAAAAAAAAAAAAAAAAAAATCAATATACAAAAATTAAATAGAAAAACAAAAAATAAAATAAATAAATAAACAAATGAATAAACAAATAAATAAACAAATAAATAAAAAAATAAAGAAAAAAATAAAGAAAAAATAAATGAATAAATAAATAAATAAATAAAAAAAGCAATAAAAAAAAAAACTAAAGCTCAAATTATATTGTAAATTAAAAATATTATAATAAATAATTTTGATTTTTGTTTTTCCCTATAAAAGTTTGCTGGACTGGAAAATGTGCAGGCTGATAAATACGCTGGTGGCGTTAAAGTGTATTACCCTACGTGTTTTACCGGAAAACTACACTGCAATTAATAAGCAATGATATAATTTAAGTATAAATGCAAATACAAATGTAATACACCACAGGGTAACCGCGATATACGTTTTTTTATTTTTTGAAAATTAACCATTGTAGATTATTAACAAAATGGTTTTTGTACTTTAGTTTTTGTTTCTATATAGGTTTTCATATACAGTATATATTTTTTCATTTTTCATGCATATGCATATTTTGATTTTATTAAATGAATATTTATTACAATTGTATGCATAGTTGTTGTTTACATTTATCAAATTATCTATTATTAGGATAATTACGGCTTTTTCAATCTTTAGTTAGCATGAATTCTTTGCTTATTGATCCTTTTACATTTTCACAAGAATATCCAGACACTTTAACGCATGTATTAGGTAAGTTTTATTATATAGTATAAATTATTATAGTAATATTATTATAATATACGATCAAGTATTACTATATTAATAACATAATTACTAATGAAAATAATTTTAGAATGCCGTTCTCCATGTACTGTGAATTTTAATTATAGTGGCGAATATTTGGCTGTAGGGTTAAACGATGGTCCAATTGTAATTTATGATTTAGATACCTATGAAGTTGCTAGAATTCTAAGAGCTCATTCTAGAGCTATAACTTCTTGTTGCTGGTCACTAGATAGTAAAATAATTCTTTCTTCTTCTAAAGATTGGAGATGTATTCTTTGGAGTGTTGATGATGCAATTCCTATAAAAGTTATATGTTTTGATTCTCCTATATGGACATCTAATTTGAATCCTAATGACAGGTAGGTAGAGATTATTAAGTATTTAAATTTAATATTAATAGTACACATTAACAGTATATATTACTAACATTCAAGTTATTCATTTGTAGCAGTACCTTTTGAAGATAGTGCTTATTCTGTTAAAGTAAACCCATCTGATAATTCTCTTACTAAACATCCTCTTCCCAATGATCCTCTTATAACAGGCTTAGCTTTAAAAAATTCAATCTCTCGCAAAACCAATTTTAATAATAAAAAAATGCAAACACTTACCGCTGTATATCATCCTTCAGCTAAATATATTTTTACAGGAACAAGTAAAGGATGGGTTAATGTTATAAATTCAAAATCAATGGAATTATTGTATTCCATTAAATTGACTTCTTCAATGATTAAACAACTAAAATTTAGTTCAAGTGGTTTTACATTTATTATAAATTCTACTGATAGGATAATAAAACAAGTAAAAATACCTTACATAGAGAAAATTCCTCCATCTGAATGGGAATTTGATATTATTCATAAATATCAGGATGTCGTTAATCGTATAAGTTGGAACTCAATATCTTTTAATAATAATGGCGATTATGTAATGGCTTGTACCTACGATGAACAACATGATATATATATTTGGGAAACTTCAATGGGTTCTCTTGTTAAAATTTTAGAATGTCCAAAAGAAGAGCTTGTTGATATTGCTGTAAGTTATCCATTTTTTTTGTTATCATTTATTATTATTTTTTACTATTATATATATATATATATATATATATTAATACTAACATAATCTTAATCTAGTGGCATTCAAGTCAACCTATGATTGCTGCAGTAGGCTTTGACATTGGAAATCTATATGTTTGGTCTATCAAAATTCCTCAAAGATGGGCTCCTCTGGCTCCTGATTTTGTGGAAGTTGAACAGAATCACGAATATGAGGAAAAAGAAGACGAATTTGATATTGTTAGTATTTAAAAGTTTAAATTTTTGTTTTGATAAAAATTCAATTTTTGCTAATTTTTTTTTAATTTTTTATAGGTTTATGAAGGTGATGAGGATAGATTAAACGATAATGCTGGAGAAGAAGAAGTTGACGTGGTTACTAAAGATACAGCATATTCGGAATTTTATGGTCGTCCAATTTCAATTCCGATTTTATTAGATGAATCGGAAGAAAATTTCTTTGATGATGAATTAGAAGAATAAAGTAAATATAAAGTTGGTATATGATAAGAAGTTTAATTTATTAATGAATTAAAGATAATGATCTTGTAAATAGTTTAATTTAATTTATGTTAGCTG
The DNA here is from genome assembly GCA_030565755.1 of Ascobotryozyma cognata. Lineage (NCBI taxonomy): Eukaryota > Fungi > Ascomycota > Trigonopsidomycetes > Trigonopsidales > Trigonopsidaceae > Ascobotryozyma > Ascobotryozyma cognata. Next base: position 38,839 of record JAJMCY010000033.1, read on the forward strand.
GTCTATCAAAATGTCTTAAAGCAAGGCGGTTAAATTATTAGTGTGTATTTTAAAGTTAATTTTCTTAATCTGGACGAGTTTAAGAGGTGTATAATAGTACTAGTACTTTAGAAAATACTTTTACATATTATATACTATAAAACTATTCGATATTTTATAGAATTTTTTAACTAAATTGTGTTGCATTATTAGGTTCTTATTACTACTGACAAACTAATTTTAGGTTTATTAATATAATAATTAGACATGTTCATATGATAATTATTAAAAGCGATTGCAAATATAAATAAATAGAAATTAATGTAACAAATTTAGTATTTTGTATTTATATATATATATATATATATATATATTTTATCTATTGTTTTTCTATTGCTTGTCCACAGCATGCGTATTTATATCAGTAGTAAAAAAATCTAATACACAAGAATATATTATCACGATATATAACTTTCTTCAACAATTGGTTCGATGGTCTAGTCGGTTATGGCATCTGCTTAACACGCAGAACGTCCCCAGTTCGATCCTGGGTCGAATCATTTTTTTAATTTTTTTGCATCATTATTTTTTTTAAAGCTTAGGTTTAAAAAATTTTTTTTAAATTTTTTAATTATATGTGTTCAATAATATACGAATGCAAATTTTTGTAATATAAAATGAGATTATAGAATCAATTTGGGTTTAAATATTTAGATGATTTACAATATTTAAGTTGAGTTTTATATTATTGGAGTGTGGTTTTTTTAGTAAGTTTAGTGGGGATAGTTTATTTTTAAATTTTATCAAATGGATGCAATTAGTTATCTTACTTCATACGGTTGGAAACCTGGAGAAGGATTAAGGAAGGGAAGTTTAAAACGGCCACTTTTAGTAGCTCATAAAAAAGATATGAAAGGTCTTGGAAATAATAAAGATGATAAAGAAATGTGGTGGGAGAACCTTTTTGACACACAGCTTAAGTCATTAGACGTATCGATAGATAAAGATAAATCTAAAGATTCTAGTATTGTTTCATTTAAAAAGAACGAAGAAAAAGAAAACGAACTTATAAGGCAGGCATCACCTTTATATAGAATGTTTGTTAAGGGTGGCATGTTGGAAGATACTATGAGAAAAAAAGAATTATCTTCGAATTCATGTACAAAAATAGAGGAAAGTTTACAAAGTAAGGATAAGCCGAAAAAGCGAAAATTAGAAGAATGTAGTTGTGAGAAGGATGATTTGACAAGTGAAAATATAGAATTTACAGATAAAAGAGACAATGAACGTGGAGAAAAGAGATTATCTACGAAAGTATCTAAAAGAAAATTGGAAAGCAGTACTGAAAAAGAGTTTAGTTCTAAAAAGAGGAGGAAGCAAGAGAAGGATAGAAAGAAAAAAGAGAAAGAGAAGAAAAAGATAAAAATGGAAAATAAAAAAAAGATAAAAAAGGACAAAGAAGATAAAGAGAAGAAAAAGATAAAAAAAGAAAATAAAAAAAAGATAAAAAAGGACAAAGAAGATAAAGAGAGGAAAAAGATAAAAAAAGAAAATAAAAAAAAGATAAAAAAGGACAAAGAAGATACAGAGAAGGAAAAAAAATAAAAAAAAAGCAAAACACTTAAAAGAATGGAAAATTAAATATCTTGATATTTTTAATTTTAATATGGAAATATCATTCCAAAATCAATAATGACAATACGGCAATACGACAATACGACAAATTACTACAATATTATGTATTATTATGTATAATTATGTATTATTATATATTATTTTTTTACTGTACTTTATAATCTGGTGAATTTATTAGTGCATTTAATAATTTAATTAATTTGCATTTATTAGTTCATTTTTAGTTATTTACTAAATTTATTTATTTACTGTACTAACTTATGAAAAACAATTTTTTATACTTTAATAGTGTTCGAATCTTGTTAGTTTTTCAGAATAAATCTATACAAAGTAAACATTTATGCTGGAGCAAAAGCTAAATAATTTAATAAGTAATATCAGTTGTTATGGTTACAATATCAGCACTGTTAGTATTATTTTAGGAAAGGGTTGGATAAAATAACTTAAAGCCCACCTCATTGATGAATAATACAATAAAACTTAATTTAAGAATTGAACAATAAAAGGAAATATAGAAAAAAAAAAAAAAAAAAAAAAAAAAAAAAAAAAAAAAAAAAAAAAAAAAAAAAAAAAAAAAAAAAAAAAAAAAAAAAAAAAAAAAAAAAAAAAAAAAATTCATACTTCAATATTTTTAAATAAAATAGAATAAATAAAATAATTTAATTTAATTTAATATATATATAAAATTTTATACATATATATTTAAGCTTATTATTAAATATGTTTTCATTTTTTACTGGTGGAAATAAAGATGGGGATAATTTTGATTCCGATAGAAAAGAACCATTTTTAGAAAATAATTTAAATGGTTTAAATGATCTAGAGGATGAAAAAGATGGCAAAGATGAAAAAATTGAAAAAGTTGGAAAAAATGGAAAAATTTCAGATGTTCCTCCATCTTATGATGAAGCTATTGTTGGTGGAGGAAATACATTAGACATTCCTATTTATGGACGACTAAAAGGAGAAAGAATTATTCTTGCATCTAGTTCTCCACGTCGTAAGGAATTATTGAAAAGGCTTGGATTTAATAATATTGAAGTTATTCCATCTGATTTTGCAGAAGATTTAGATAAAAATTCTATGGCTCCATTCGAATATCCTTTAGAAACTGCCATACGCAAAGCAGTTTCCGTTTATAAACATGAAGCAGAGACTGCCGATGAAGATAATGAGCCAGCATTAGTGATTGCTGCTGATACAGTTGTTGTAACAACTGAAGGTATTTTAGAAAAACCATTAAATGCAGTTAATCAATATGAAATGCTAAAATCTTTAAGAGATTCGGAATTTCCTCATAAAGTTTATACAGCTGTTGTATGCATAACCCCTATGGAAGAGCCGGTTTCTCCTGGTTATGTATTGAAGACTCATGTTGAAGAAACTACAATTTGGTTTGATAAGAATATTTCTGATGAATTTATACAAGCTTATGTCAGCAATGGTGAAGGAAGGGATGCAGCTGGTGGTTACAAAATTCAAGGTTATGGTGCTTTATTAATCGAAAAGATTAATGGTGATTATACAAATGTTATTGGTTTACCTTTGAGACCAACTCTTAAGCTGATAGAAAAGACACTTTTTCATGATACTTCACAAGGAGACGATGATTAATTAATTAATTAAGGCATTATTTTTTTATTTTATATTCATTCATTTTTATATACATAAATGTTTATTTGTTTGTTTATTTGTTTATTTATTTGTTTATTTATTTGTTTATTTATCTGTTCATTTATTAGTGTTTTTATACATTTATTTATATATATTAATTATATTCATTATTTATATATATTAATTATATTCATATTTATACATTGTTTATACAGTTTGGACATATTTTGAACATTTTATACACTATTTACATATTATTTTTCATTCATACGTTACTTATAATTATCTTGTAATGTAACAAATTTATCATATACACTCTCCGGACTCATTAAATGTTGTTTTCGATCCGTACGAGATCTAAAACTAACTTTATTTTGCTCAAGCTCCTTGTCACCAATAGTTAAAATATAGTTATATTTATTTTCGATTGCACTCTTAACCCTATGAGATACTGATTCAGATCTAGAATCTACATCTATAAAAAAATTTGAAACTTGCATTTGAGCAGGAATATTCTCATTCGTTAAAGCTAAATCCTTTGATGCACCCGAAACAACCTTTTGTACATTATAAGCATATAAATTGTGACGTTCTGAAATTGGAATTATAATACCTTGCCTAGGGCTAAGCCAAAATGGCCAATTTCCTTGATAAAGTTCTATAAGTATAGCCATAAATCTTTCTACTGAACCATAAACTGCACGATGTATCATTACTGGTTGTTTATTAATATCAGGATTATCAGTAGAGTATTGTAAATTAAAACGAGTTGGAAGTTGAAAATCTAGTTGTATAGTTGCAGTCTGATGTTCTTTTCCGTTTGAATCTTTAAGAAGAATATCTATTTTAGGACCATAAAAAGCACCATCACCTTGGTTTATATCCCAATGTTTACCTGTAGCATTTAAAGCTTCTTTAAGACCGTTTTCTGCTAAATCCCAATCTTCAAGTTTACCAATATATTTTTCTGGACGGGTTGATAATAATAATCTATATGAAGGAATTTTAAAAAGTTTATATGTAGATTCTATAAGACGTAATGTTGATAAAATTTCATTACTTATTTGAGGAAATGTACAAAAAATGTGACCATCATCTTGATGAAATCTACGAACACGAGTAAGTCCTGAAAGTGCACCAGAAGATTCATTTCTATGTAAAGGAGAAAAATCAGAAAATCTAATTGGTAAATCTCTAAATGAATGTATTATTGATTTGTACATTAGACAATGACCTGGGCAATTCATAGGTTTTAAACTAAAATCTTCTTCACCATTTAGATGGAACATATCTTGATTAAAATTTTCCCAATGTCCAGATATTTTCCAAAGGTCTTTTTTATATAATATCGGTGAAACAACTTCATCAAAACCATAAACTTTTTGTTGTTTTCTCATGAATTGTATGAGAGTATTAAAAATTCTTGCTCCATGAGGCAAAAAAAGAACCGAGCCAGGTGTCAGAGGGTTAATTGCAAATAATTGTTGAGACGCACCAATAGTTCTATGGTCTAGAAATGTATTATTGTTATTATTATTGTTATTATTATTGTTATTATTATTGTTATTATTATTGTTATTATTATTGTTATTATTATTGTTATTATTATTGTTATTATTATTATTGTTATTATTATTATTGTTATTATTATTATTGTTATTATTATTATTGTTATTATTTGTAGTGTATATTCTTTTTGAAATTACTAACGAATCAAGTAAATGCAAAGAAATTCGTTTCCTTGAGCATAGATTCAGTCTAAGCATAATTAATTTCTACCTTATTATTATATTATTATATTATTATGTTGTTATATTATTATATTGTTATATTATTATGTATGCTATGATTATATTTACTGTATTATTAAAAATTATTACTATGTTTTTGAATTTACAATGGACTGACTTAAAATGGGATTAAACTTTAATTATTAGACTTTCTAATTATTCGAGTTATGGCAACAATAAAAAAAATATAAAAAAAAAATAAACATTAAATAAAAGCATTAAATAAAAGCATTAAATAAAAGATAATTAAATAAATAATAAATAATAAATAAAACAAATGAAAAAGTTAATGTTTGTTAGATTTTACAGGACTTAATTAAGTGTAGACACAAATACTAACAAAGTTCAGAAACACATATTAAAAACAATAATAGGACAAATACCAATTAGAAACGAAACTCAAGTCAAAAAGTAAATTATTTAAGAAAAAGATAGCATTTTTTTATATTTTATATATTTATTATATATATTTATTATATATATTTATTATATTATATTATTATATATATTTATTATATTTATTATATTATATTTATGTGTATAATACAATTGAATAAATTCAATTTGTATTGCTATTTATTCTTAGGTTTCCAATAGGATTTGTATTTTTATTCTTCTCTTGTCTCTTTTAGTTTCCCTGTGTCAATTTCAGTATTTTATAATCTGTATTTTTTATATAGCATTTATTGATTTTTTATTGTAAATTAGTTTTTCTCCTATGTCAAATTCAATATTTTTTATTTTTTAATTATTATATAGCATTTATTGTTTTTCTATAGTAATTTAGTTTTTCCCCTGTGTCAAATTCGATCTTTTGTATTTTTTAATTATTATATAGTATTTACTGTTTTTTTTATTAATTTTCTTTTCCCCCTGTGTCAATTTTATTTTTTTTATTTTTTATTTTTTAGTTAGCATTTATTGTTTTTCATACTCTATTGTTTATTATTATTATTATTTATTTATTTATTTATTATTATTATTATTTATTTATTTATTTATTTATTATTATTATTATTATTATTATTATTATTATTATTTAATGCATGAAAATATATGAAAATACAGATTTATATAAAATTTGCATATTTCACATTTATTTATTTATAGAAAAGTGCAAACCAAACCATAATTCTTTGTAAGCAGGGAATTAGAAAAAAGAGTAATAGTTAATTAAAAATAAATATAAATTAAAATAAAAATTAAAATAAAAATTAAAATAAAAATTAAAATAAAAATTAAAATAAAAATTAAAATAAAAATTAAAATAAAAATTAAAATAAAAATTAAAATAAAAATTAAAATAAAAATTAAAATAAAAATTAAAATAAAAATTAAAATTAAAATAAAAACCACTGGATACAAAATGGTTAGCAAACTCAAATTTAAAGGCACTAAAAGGAAACAACATCTAAATACAAATTCCTATTCAGAATCAACCAAAAAAGCGAAAACATTGGAACAAGAAATAGAAAATGAGAAAGAAAACGAACATGACAATGACATTGAAAACAATAAAAATGAGTCGTTAGGATGGATTAATGCTAAATCTAAATCTCTGAATGACGATTTAAGAGGTCCGGCTATGATAATTTTTAAGGATAAAATTAGTAATCAATCAATGTGTATTTGTTACAAGGATACACTAAGTACTATGGGCTCAAAAGAGTTTCAAATATATGCTAAACCAATAACAGATATTAAATTACATCCATTGGATGTAAAGGAAGTTTTTATAATTTATCAAATTCCAGAAAATTTAGATTTATTTTCTATAAAATGTCCTTTACCTAAAACTTATTTATCTATAGAACAAATAGATAATTCTAATATTTGTAATATTTTATGTTCTTCAATGGCTATTGGTCCATCTGAACAGTTTGTTTTGAAATATGAATCAGAGAAAAATGGTTGGACAATAAAGACAATTTCAGGAAAATATATACATTTTAATTATACTGACAATAAATTAAGCGCACAACTAGATACGGAATGCAAACAATATTATACTATTAGAATACAAGGAAAATCAAAATCAGAAAATTCTAACTTACAAACTACAGCAGGCGTAGTTTATGATGTAACGAAAAAAATACCATCAAAGGAATTAGAAAAAATGGCCAAAAGAAAGCTAAGTAAAGAAGAAAAGAAACAACTTCGCGATGCTTTTAGCGAGGGAAGGTTAAATGAGGCTTTGTTAAATGTACGGCAAAAGGGGAAAAGCGATCGTATGTGTTAATGTTGTAAAGCACTTGAAAAAGAGATGATTGTTAATGAATATTCTAAAAAATTTTATGCATTAATTAATGTCCATTTCCCATATTTTTTCAATAGTCTGATAGCGTCATTATAAGAAACATGTAATTCAGTACATAACCAATCAAGATGATGTGGCAAAGAAGCCATTCTAGAAATTGCACTTGGTGGTTCAGGGTCAACATTTCCCTTTAAACCTTTAGCTAACTGACTTGTTTGTGGAGGATTATTAAAATTAGATACATTTAAAGATTCAAGAACTGGGAATGTATGAACTCTGTAAATTATACGTTTGATTATACCAAATGAAAGAAATCTTCTCACATCTATACCATGCAACCTATCACTTTTATCAGACATCCAATCTTTAATATTTTGTCCCTGATGTAATGATCTATATAACCATAATAAATTTACTGGTGATTGAATTGGAGCACCTGGACTTGCAACATAATTAGCACATTCTTGTTGCATTTCAACATCTTCAGCGAATGCAATTAAATCAGCTGTAGGTGCATAAATATTTTTAAATTGAAATATATCAACAACAATAAGACAATCATAATACATTAAATGTTGAATACATTGCTTTGCAATATTATAATCAGTATCCGCTAAATCAGCAATACGAGCTATAGAATTTATTCCATCAATAAATGGTATTAATTTAAGCATTATTGGATCCCAGCTTGAATCAGAAATCGTATCATTTGCAAGTTTTTTTAAAGGAACTGTTGCAATTGGCACATGAAAATATTTAACATCAGGTGGAGGGGGATAAAGAGGAAATAGTTTTATATTTATTGTATTTTGACTATCAATTGGAATCATACATTCACAATAATTATTTAAATCTTCAAAAATTTGTTCAAGAACTGATTCAATTTTATTTTGAGTTTCCGGACGAGTAAGAAATGAATTTTGTTCTTCTAATGTGGAAAACATGTGTGCTAATTTCCTTACTACTGGGAAATAGGGTATAACAAAGTCATCAAAATAGAATATAAAGCAAAAATTAAATGCAAAAAAATTTCTAGGATAATTTTGTCCTGGAATATAAACAGGATATGATATAATCGAATAAGGGCCAAATCTTAATGATAATACTCTATGACATAGAGGTTGTTTTGGTATTATATAACTCTTAACAGCATCAAAATCGATTAGTGGTGATTTAAGACCAGCAGGATCTAGAGAAGGTGTAACTGATCCTGGAGGTACTTGAAATACCACTTTCGGACCTTCTGTAGGGTGGAAAACTGCGTAAAATGTGGCCAATATTCGTACAAAACCTGGGTAATAAAATATGTATGTGTATGTGTTTATTTGTATGGTGTTATTGTATGGTGTTATTGTATGGTGTTATTGTATGGTGTTATTGTATGGTGTTATTGTATGAAGGTATTGTATGGAGATATCATGTATGATATTAAAGATGAACAAGTGTATGAGGACGTTGTACTGTATTTTTGCTTAGTTATTTTATTAATTAACTAATATTAGTTATTGTTTATTTATCTATGCCAAGAATAATAAATGCATGATTAAATGTTTATATTTTTTTATTTTTATTTTTATTTTTATTGCTTCTTATGTTTATAATTATGAAAATTACCTTTCTATTATATTACTTGTTTTATTATTTTATATAAAATTATGTGTAAAAATGCTTTCATACACTTGTTTATAACTTGTTCATATAGGTACACACACATACAAGTAGGCATACAAATTACATATAAATATAAATACAAATATAAATATAAATACAAATATAAATACAAATATAAATACAAATACAAATACAAATACACATACACATACACATACAGAATAAAAATTACAATTAGCAAATGACAATTACAAGCCAAAAATATTTACACACCTTCAAATTCTGACATTATGTAGTTAATAGTAAATGTGAATATATTTAATAAATAATAAATAATAAATATATAGTAAAAAACTAAATAAATAAAAAGTTAAAATAATAAATAAATAATAAATAATAAATAATAAATAATAAATAATAAATAATAAATAATAAATAATAAATAATAAATAATAAATAATAAATAATAAATAATAAATAATAAATAATAAATAATAAATAATAAATAATAAATAATAAATAAATAATAAATAATAAATAAATAATAAATAAATAATAAATAAATAACAAATAAATAACAAATAATAATAATAATAAAACACACAAATTACGTTTTTCAAATATTCTAGTAACCAGATTATATCCAGGGACCAAGCTACTAAAATTTTATACATACATTATGACAATATGAGAAATTTTGTATTACACTCTTAAATATTTATTATATCTGAATGCTTTTATTTAGAATTACTGTAAAGGGGAATAAATTAATTGTAAAGAGATAACTATAAAATAATAAATTATAAATAAATAATTATAAATAAATAAATTATAAATAAATAAATTATAAAATAAAATGGCAGATAATGTGTGCATTGAGAACGAAGTTGATAATAAAACAAATGATAAACTAAATAATGTAATTAGTGACAAAATAGCTAGCGTACATGATTTAGCCAATATAGATTCCAATAATTATTCCAACAAAGAAAAATTAGATATCGAGAATGGCCCAAATAAAAGAATTAAATTAGAACAAAACACAGGTAATAATAGTGAAAATGATACACAGGAGAGTCCGAACTCTACTATTATTGGAGATTCACCAAATACTTTGCATATATTATCAGAAGATAGTGCATTAAGCAAACCAGATGAACATGAAATCAATGAAATAAATGAAATCAGTGAAAGACATGAAAAAAATGACAAAAATGACAAAAATGACAAAAATGACAAAAATAACACGAATAACACAAATAACACAAATAACACAGATCACACAAATGATGTAGATAATATTATTTTATATGCAGCCCGAAAAGGCGATCTTCCGCCAAATGCAGATTGGAATGTAGTAAAAAAACGCATTAAAGAACTATTTTTAGAACGTTTAAATGAAATGCTCTATGGTAATAAATGTAATGATAAATATAAATATAAATATAAATTAAATTTTAATGATATATTGGAATCTATACATACAGAAAAACTTACAGACAAAATTATAGACAAACAAAAAATTTCAATCCCAGTAACAGCAGGAGGCTATCGGATAGAAAAATCTAATAGTGTATTAAAGCAATCTACTTCAAATCCAACTATTCTTATTCGAGAATGTTTAAAATTATTTATTAATGCTTTAGATTTATTTAAAGATTCTCCCCCATACACATTTCAAAGGTTAGCTGAATTGGTTCTTTCAACTGAACAATATGGTGTTTCTTATTCAATACAAACAGGTTCTGATGATGAAGCACACGATGAAGAAGATTTAATAACAAATGAAAATCAAAAATTAAATACAGATTTCGAATCAGAAGCGGCTCAAGATTCTAATTCAGATTTAAACTCAATATCCACCCCTTCTTCTTCTTCTTCTTCTACATCTAATTCTACATCTACATCTACATCTACATCTAATTCCAGCTCTAGTTCTACTTCTACTTTGGCTTCTAATTCAGATTCAAATTCAACCTCTACTTCTAATTTAGATCCAGACTCTGCATCTTCTTCTCCAAATGAAAGATCTGTAATTAGTTTATCAGATATACCTGAAAAAGAAACCTATGCTCATAAAAGACAAAATTGTTTAGGTAAATATGAACTTTTTTACAATATCTTAATAATGCGGAAGTACGTTAGAGCTGTTTTAAAGTTACTTGGTGTAAATGCTACAATTGAGGATTATAAACAACTCAACAAAGTTGTTATATCACATAAGGAAAAATTACATACTGATCTAGATCACAAAGACATGACAGAAATTGATTGGGCTTGTCAAGGAGATTCCAAAGAGGAGATTTCAGACGATGAGACATAACAATTTATTTATTTCCCCTAGTTAACAAATTATATTTATTTTTTTTTTTTTTTTTTTTTTTTTTTTTTTTTTTTTTTTTTTTTTTTTTTTTTTTTTTTTTTTTTTTTTTTTTTTTTTTTTTTTTTTTTTTTTTTTTTTTTTTTTTTTTTTTTTTTTTTTTTTTTTTTTTTTTTTTTTTTTTTTTTTTTTTTTTTTTT
>JAJMCY010000034.1:0-49154 GCA_030565755.1 Ascobotryozyma cognata
TTTATTTATTTATTAAAATACTAATATCCCTGCTAACACTGCTTTCATTTCTATAGATCTTATCTATCTATCTATCTATCTATATGCTAAATGCGAATTAACAAACAAATACCAAAATAGTATTACATTCATTGCGAAAATACTCTACTCATAATGGAGTCGTTAAAAAACGGAAAACAAAAACAAAATGAAAATGAAACAATTAAAGAAAATATTAAAACATTTACAAAATTAGAAAGTCCATATAAGTCACAGACTTTTGGTACACCATTATCTTTAAGAGTAGATGAAGCTGTAGGTACAATGTCAATCTCACCATGTGGCAGAGATGTTGTTCTTGCTTCAAGAAAAGGCTTATATATAATTGATTTAGATGATCCCTTTTCACCACCAAGATGGATACAACATGTAACACCATGGGAAGTTGCTGATGTTCAATGGTCTCCACATGCTTCAAAATATATGTGGATTATTTCTACTGCAAATCAGAAAGCTCTTTTATGGAATTTATTATTACCACCTGGAAAACAAGTTGAACATGTATTACATGGTCATTCAAGAGCTATTACTGATATAAATTTTCATGCAAAAGATCCAAACAAACTCGCAACTTGTGCTGTTGATTCATTTGTACATTGTTGGGATTTACGTACTCCTCAAAAACCAGTACTTTCCTTTGGTGATTGGGTTGCTGCTGCTACTCAAGTTAAATGGAATCGTATAAATCCACATATTATTGCATCAACACATGATAGATTTGTACATGTGTGGGATGATAGAATGGGTGCTTTACCATTAAGTACAATACAAGCTCATTCTACAAAAATATATGGTCTGGATTTTAGTCGCACAAATGAATGTGAATTAATAACATGTTCATTAGATAGAACTATAAAATCTTGGAATTATCAATCTTTTTTAAATTCAAATTATAAAAATGATCACTCAATTTCTTTATTAACAAATATAAATAGTCTTAATAATATTTCCAAACCTATATGGCAAATTAAAACTGATTTCCCTGTATGGAGAGCTAGACATACTCCTTTTGGAACTGGATGCTTAATTTTACCTCAAAGAGGCGGAAATAATTCTTTGTTTTTAATTGATACTTCAAAATTTTCTCCAAATTCTTCTTATACTCTTGATCCCCTTGCTACTTTTCAAGGACATACTGATCAAGTTAGAGAATTTCTTTGGCGTTTTCGTGGCGGTGAAGGAAATATCGATGATAGAGATTTTCAATTGGTTACTTGGTCAAATGATCATGATCTTCGTTTATGGCCTATTAATAAATCGATATATAACCAAGTTCATTTTACAAGAAATAAGCCTTTTTTAAATAAAAATACTCGTAAAGGAGCTCCATATATTTCTTTTAGAAAACAATTCATTAATAATGACAAAATTTTAAATTCAAATAACAAAAGACTAAATAATACTGCCTCTCGAACAATGACCAGATATCGTACTGCCGATGTTTCCTTATCACATTTAGCCCATCTAGATTGGCTTGCTGGTGTTCGAATGGGAAGAGCCGCTTTTGGACCTCCCGCATATGATTCCCCCATGTACTTCGAAAGCCTCGAAGTTTCAAATGTTCCAGAAAATTTAGGAGAAGAAGTATCTATTGTGGGTCATAAATTTCCATTAGTCAAATTCGAAAAAATATCTGTTTCAACTGGAGATGTAGCAGTTTCTTTGCATGGCCCTTGGAATAAAACTTCTTCCCCAGAAAATAGTAAAATAATAACAGAATATGATAAGAAAGAAGATGTGCAGACGAATACTAATGGTATATCTAAGTCAGATGATGAAAAAAGTAAAATACCTTCAAGCCCTTTACTAAGATCTGCAAAGGTTAATATCAAATCCCCTGCTATTATTCCAACTATTTTAGAAGATTTTGTTGAGCAAGCTAATACCTCAGCTCTTCAAGTTAACCCGCCTATAACTTTAAATTCTTCTTCCACACAAACAAATTTTAATACTTCTAATGGTTCAGAAGACTTACTTTTTATAAGAGCATATATTCATTTTCCAAGAGGATACCCTAAAAATGGTCATCCAGCTCGGTTTAAAATTGAACAAACATCGGAAATGCCAAATGGTACTTTAGAAGAGATACAAAATGGGCTATTAGATATCACAAACAAATTTTCACAACATGGGAAATATTGTCTTGAAACGTGCTTAAGATTTTTACTTGGAGATAAAATATCTCTCGAAGAACTTTTTTACGAAGATGAAATAGAGCATGATGAAATTTCAAATGCACCAACTAAGAAAAGTTCTATTTCAAGTTTGAATAATGATAAAGAATGGAACAGTTTGCCTCACACAGATGAGCTAGAGTTTTCCTCTGAGTCCGAAGATGAAGAGATTGAATCAGAAGATAAAAGTAGCTCTTTAAAGAAAACAAACACCGATCCCATGTCAAACATATCTGTGCCGATACCAAAAGCATGTGGTGCTATATGGGCGGCTAATGGTATGCTGGTATGCTTTTTCCCATTGAAAGGTGATGATAGATCAAACTTAAGTTTTATGGATAATCGAAAACTAGGAATGAATAATAGACAAACACATGGCTTAGATGCTCTTGGAAAGCTTCACTGGCGAGGAAAGGACCTTTATAGTGATGGTCGTGATAACATTTCTGCTTCTAAAGGCAGTATTTCATCTAATGGAAAAATAGGATCGGGACGACTTTATCCTATTGGTAATGTAAATAATCAGGCTATACAAAATGTTAATGAAGCACATTCAGATGATGGTGACAGCATAGAAATTGGGGACAGCGGTGGAGAAGAATACTCATCTGATGATTCCATGGAAGACTTAAATTTATTTGCAAACTGGAAATTAGCAGGGTATCTTAAAACTTCTTCTGGTTTAATTAATCGTGCTCCTAGAAATAAAGAATTTCATGCAAAATCTCATGATAATGAGTTTCAAAATTCGCGAGTAAACTATTCTCATCACTCTGGTACTGCAACTAACAATGATGCAACACCTATTATGAGAGGTCAGTCTGATGGCTTACGACAAAGAATTTCTCATGGAGGCACCCAAAAAAATTATGTATCAATTCACGATTTTAGAAATTTGATCCCTTCTAAGCGCGAGCTTGCTACCGATTATATATTATTTGCAAATGATCCTAGCGAGATCTCAATTTATAATGGGCAAATTTCTGAGAAATACGGTTATAATGATTTAGCAAATGTTTGGAAACTTGTATCTTTAATTCTAAATAGAGATGCTAGATTGGAGGAAGTATATGTCAACTGGTCTCCAAAGCAATCAATTTTAATAGTTGCCAACCAAGCGTCTTTAATTGCCAAAAAAAGGCACACTTCACAGCATAACTTGAAGAATAAACCAATAATATGTGGTAGAGTCACTTGGGGAGCTCATCCTTTTGGCAGCTGGCTTGTATCAAAACTTTTTGAACATTTTGAAAATGAGAAGAATATTCAAATGCTTGCCATATTATCTTGTGTGTTTTTTGAACCAGATACTTCTGACATGGAAACTTCAAGTATAACAAAGAAATACGATAATGACATTCCTAGACCAATTATAACTAAAATGGCTGCATTTAATTTTCCATATTATAGAAATATAGATGTTGCATATAAAATTTTAAATTCTAATAAAAAGCTTATGAGCAACCCTTATACAAATGATAAAGATTTGGGTGTCTTTTTATCAAAAAACCATTCAACTGATATACTTGTAGGTTCTTATCAATCACAAGAAAGTGGATTTGATAGAAACAAAAGAGGATCTTTTTCTCCTTCTCCGAAGGAACAGTCTTCGTTTTCTCGTAAAAAATCAGTGATTTTCGGTAAATTTTCTTTGTATGGAAGTTCCCCTAAACGTTCACTTGGTTTGTTTTTCGAGGACAACCAAAAGAATGGAGCGAACACTGCTGCTACAAATACTGTTTCTAATATTATCAGTAATAATAATAATAATAATAATAATAATAATAATAATAATAATAATAATAATAATAATAATAATAATAATAATAATAATAATAATAATAATAATAATAATAATAAAAGCGTGCTTGCTGGGAACCAACTATCGAGTGTTCTTATTAATGCTGTAAGTAATATATCTTCTTATGGTGAGTATGATTTGAGATCAACAGACCGTATTACTCCAGATGTATCTGTAGAAATGTGCGAAGTTGATAGTTTTGATGACGCAGCAGTTGCAAAAGTTCCTTTACTTGATCCAAAGAAATATGAAGTATATAGGCACTATCGAAATGAGTATGCTAGTATGCTTTTTTTATGGTTATGTCCTATTAGAAGATTAGAGATATTACATTTTAACTCTATAGAACAAACTCCAGTGGGTTATATGGGAACAACATACAAAAATTCCTTCCTTGCGGAAGCTGACACGTCAAAACATGATGGGTTAATAGTTGATCTTGTTTGTAATTACTGTGGAAGCACGATTAAAAATCAAAAAGGAATTCACAAAGGTAATCGTTGTTCGTCTTGTAGGAAATATTTCCTTGGACCAAAGTGTTGTTATTGCAGATTGGTCATTAAAGGGCTGTATTCTACCTGTATTATATGTGGTCATATGTGCCATTCAAAATGTTCTCGAATATGGTGGAGTGATGAAAATACCGAATGTCCTTCTGGATGTGGTTGTAACTGTATGCTTCAAAACTGGGATAAGCAATGGGGGTCGGATGACGATATATGATAATTATATGTTTTAAAGTTATAAATTTTGAAATTTTATTGAAATATTAATTTACATGAAATTAATTCGAGCATCAATTTCAATTTAAAAAAATTGCTTGTTTAATTTTTGATTTGATTTGGTTTGATTTGGTTTGATTTGGTTTGATTTGGTTTGATTTGGTTTGATTTGATTTGATTATGATTTGGTTTGATTTGATTTGATTATGATTTTGATTACTATGATTATGATTATGGTTATGGTTACGCTTACGAGGGAGGTTGTTTTCTTTTTTTCTCATCTTATTTTTATTTATTATTCTTGATTATTTATGTCTTTTGTCTACTATTGATACATTTATTACACAGAATATGCAATAGAAGAAGATGAACGCACAAGGACCCTTTCATGCGGCGTTTCTATTAGTGATTCAATTAAGCTTGGATCAGACACTGAAATTTTAGATCTGACAATTATAAATCTATTTGAAAAAGTTGGCATTTTATAATTTATTGTTATATCAGAAATTTTATGGAGTTTTTTTGTAACTAAATCAGCAGTTATGGTAGCAGAATCCTTTAGTAAAGATGCAATAAGACCGCCATGAGTAATGAAAGGAATTCCACACACTAATGGTCCTAAATGATATATTGAAACAGTTTCTTTTGTATTACTATTAAAAAAAATCATAGGAGGTATTGTAATAAGCCCAGGTTTAAGCAAAACAGTAGATAATGCACTTTGGTTACTAGACAATAGACCATGGTGGTTTAAAGGTACAATAAAAAATTGGTTATCATTTTTAAGTTTTTTAACTATATGAAGTGACAACATTTCTTCTCTTTTATCTTGTAAATATTTTTGTTCTTCTTTTGATCCTGGTTCTACTACATGAACTTGTAATATATTATCCAATCCATATATATATGATAATCCAAAACCTCCTAAACCACTTAATAATAAAACTTTCAAAAATTTAAATTTATTCTTTCCTTTTAAATTTATAGAATTTTCTTTGTTCCCATTGGTATTAGAAAAATTACTAACCAGTCTTATATTGTTTTTTTTGATTTTCTTCAAATTTAAAATTGTTTCTCTATTATAAAGTATAGTAGAATAATAAGATACCATGTAAAACCTAGTAATAATGAATCTATTGCTACACTTTGAATTAATTTTTCTTAATAATTGCATACTCCTCATATTGTATACTTGCATGCTTTTTTTTTATTTTTTTTTATTTTTTTTTATTTTTTTTTTTTTTTTTTTTTTTTTTTTTTTTTTTTTTTTTTTTTTTTTTTTTTTTTTTTTTTTTTAAAAAAAAAACAACCTTAGATTTGAAGTTTAAATAAACCCTTTACTAATTAAAATATTTTTATTTATTAATTATACTTTTACTAGATCTAGCATTTTGTATGTATGTATGTATGTATGTATAGATAAAAAATATTTATACCATACTACCATTTTCTTATATAATGATTATATAATAGATGACTTAATTATTTAAACATTATTATCAGGTTAGTAAATAGAGTTGATAAAATACATGCTGCGGATAAAAGGTTACTATTTACTATAATAGTTATATTATTAATATTGTATTAAGAATCAATTACTATTAAAAACTTCATAAATGGCTGAAAATAACGGCGAAGCTAACTTGGATCTTCCAGAACTTTTAAATTATGATAAATTAATACCTAAGTCACAAATTGTTTCGAAACTATGGACTGAAGATAAAGAAGATCATATTCATAAATCAGAATTATCCGAAGAAGATAAGATTCAGTATGAAAAATTATGTACTGCTTGTAGAAAAGGAGATATTGTAGAGGTTGATATACTAATTAATTCATATGGTGTTGATATTAATATTATAGATGAATGGGATTATACCCCTTTAATGCTTGCTAGTCTTTGTGGTCATGAAAAGGTTGTTAGACATCTTCTTGAGCATGGAGCTAAATGTGATAGGGATACATTTCAAGGTGAACGATGCATTTATGGTGCACTTAATGATAGAATTAGAAATTTATTGGTACAATTTGATATATCTAAATCAATAAATGTCATGCAGCCATATGCTGCACATATCTCAAATTTATTTACTCAAACGAAGCCTTATACGTCTGATATTAGTTTTAATATTTATATGAATGATAGTACTAATACTAATACTAATACTAATACTAATACTAATACTGATATTAATACCAATACTAAGACTAATACTAATAATACTGATACCCCTATACAAACTTTTAATTTACATAAATTTATTATTTTAACTAGATGTCCAAATTTTGGTCATAAACAAAATTTCAAATGGCAAAACGCTAAAACTGTAAATATACGCTTAAAATCTTCTGATGCAGTACAAGCTGTTATATATTTATTTAAAAAAATGTACTTAATTTATTTTACAAATATTGCTTTTGAAAATTTAAAATTATTAATCACAGAAATTTCGAATCAACTCGATATGAATGAGATATTGGATATAGAATTTAATTCAAATGAATTAAATCCTACTAAAAATGACATCCACTTTAATCGAATTAAACAAGTACAAACATCTTTTGAACATTTTTTGGATAAAAAGATAATTTCAAGTAAAGCATCAATCAAAAGAGAAGAAGAAATTGACTCATGCTTACTTGAAAATATGGTTTCAACTTGCGCAGCTGATGTTATTTTAAGAGTACAACTCCAAAATGGTGATGAAGTTTATTATCCTGCACATAGAGCGTTTCTAATAAGGTCTGATTATTTTAAAACAATGTTTTCATCATCCTTTTTTGAAGCAAATATATACAGCTCTGATACTGTTTTGGGAAATAATGATACTGATCAGAAAGAGATTGCTACACTCACTGTGGATGTTTTTTCAACTCAAGTGATGGAAATTATTTTAAGTTACTTATATACAGATAGAGCAGAAATTCCCCCAAATATCGCTATGGATGTGTTATCGGCAGCTGATATTTTAGTCATAGACAGGCTAAAGTCATATGCTGCAGTATCCATCACATCATGTGGAAAAATCCCGCCTACAAGTATTTATGATATTTTACGCGCTGCTTGGTCTTTGAGAGTTGAGCGTTTAGAAAGATACGCAGCAGAATATCTTGCTAATAATTTAGAAAAATATATAAACGAGCCTGAATTTGCATCTATCGTGATGGATAGTGCAAATAGAATCAACGAGAGAGAAGAAACAGATACTATAGAACTCATTGATGATATACGGTTTTATTTAACGAAAAAATATGGAATAATATTTGAATCGAATCTGGATCCTTCTAGAAGATCAGATAATTCAGAAATCCTCAATAATGAGATAGATTTTGAACATGATATAAAGCTTATTGATAATCTTTTAGAAAACCTAAATTTGGGTGCCTAGTATGTCTAGTAATTAAATTGACAATCATTTAGTCATTTTGTGAATACTAGATGATTTAAGCTGAAAATTATGGATTTTTATTGAATAATAATTTCCACCTTATTAAATTTAAGAAAATATATTGTGACATTTTATTCTTTTTTAGTATAGTAAAAATATTCTCTATTTACAAAACATACTATATTAAATCATAAATATTTTGATTTTCGTATTTTATAATAAATCGATTCCAAATTTTGGTTCGCAAAACTTATAATATTTTAGCTAGAAGTTATTGAAAATTTTGTTAAATCTTCTGATATATATTTATTATATTTTTATTTATATTATTTAGAATAAGGCTTGCGCGGGACAAATATGCCCCCATTTCCACGCTTTTTATATGTCCTCGAATTTGAATTATATGAACCTCTTGTACTGTTCCCATTTTGATTATAATTATCATTGTCATTGTATTTATTCTGTTCATTAAAATATTTATTACCCCTATAATTATTATTTGCATGGTATGAATCACTTCCCCTAGAGCTACTGTTTCCATTGAATGTGCTCCTACCACGGTTACTTCCATTATAATTGTCATTAGTATACCTTAGTTTATTTGCTTGATTATAAATATTTTGTCGCGAATCTTGGTAAGACCCATTTCTATTATAGCTTGGATTGGAATTATAATTATAGCTATTATGGCCCCCAGAAGATGGATATACTTTCTCTCCGTTTGCATTGCTTGCGTTATAATCAGAATTTCGATACATCTTATTAGGTCGTTGTTGTGAATTAGAATAATTTGAATTGTACTTAACTGATCCGCTTGTAGAGATTGGCGGTGAAGAGGTAATACTCTGTCTGCTGTAACTATCAGATCCAGTATGAGAATTGTTCAAATTACGAGATGTTGATCGTCCATATGAACTGTCATTAGTCTCTGATTCATTATAACGCGGCCTTACTAAATTTGCATCATTTTCATAACTTGTATCGTCGTAATTTGCACGACTACTGCTAGCTTTGCGCATATTAAAGTTTGATACAGCTGAAGTTTTATTATGCGGATTTGAACGTGTGGAATCCTGAACAAACTGGTTATTTGCTTCTCCTAATTTCGCGTCATTGGAATTGGAATTTGAAGAATTAGTTTTTCCAGATCCAACTTCTGAAAGAATATCCAAAAACTTTCTTTTCTTAAACGAGTTATTATCCGTGTAGTAATCTTTTCTTTTGTGAGTTCCTAACGATTGATCTAAATCATTTGATTCTGGAGTATTTGACGTGTTTACTTTACTAGAATGATCATTTGGAAAAGAATGCACGTCTACCCTTGAGGAACTAGAAGCTAGGCCTTGGCTTACCGAACTATTACTGCCTGGACGATTAATAACGACTGGTTTGGTAACAAACTCTTTATTTCTTGATGCAGTAGAAGTCTTCCCATTCAAATTGAAATAGTTTTTATTAATCACAGTATTGTTCAATGATGGGCTTTTTTCTATGGGCTGATTTTTAATAGGAGCCATCACACCTGATAAGTTTGAATTCACTATTTTACCAACGGAAGAATTTTGAGTTTTGCTTTTGTTAGAAAAAGAGTTAGCATCAGGTGTATTATTTTTTTCCAGGGTTACAGACGGAAATGTCTCATCAGTTCTTATTTTTGAAGAATTATCTGACCCTTTATCAATAGATGAATTTACTCCTGCTGATATTGGTACCTTTCGAAACATCGTGTGTTTCTTTTTATTTTTCAATCTATCCTCTTTCAAGTCCATTGGAGAAAACAATTCTAACATTTCTGGAGGTCCTGTTTCCTTTTTCCTAGAGCTATTCTTTTTAGTTCCTTCTAGAGGTTTAGGAACATCTACTCTATTAGAAGTTTTATTCTTTTCTTTAATACTTTCAAGTTGAGAACCCTCCAAATTAGCAGTTTTATTACCTAAAACTTGCCCGTCATTTTGAACCGAAAGCAATTTTATCTCTATTTGATCTAGAAATCCCCTTTTAGTTTTTGTAATCAAATTTCTCATTTGCGCGTTTTTTACTAGATCATTCCACACTGAATCTCTAGAAGATAATTGCGTAGCGTCACCAACAATCCACATAGAGCATTTGGCTCTTGTTAAACTCACATTCATTCTTCTTATGTCGCTCAAAAAGCCTACACTATTAGATTTACTATTACCTTTAGAACGAACGCATGATAAAATAATGATTTCCTTTTCTTGTCCTTGAAACCCATCAATAGTATTAAAAGTTATTGCTTTAAATATTGAGCTTCCATACTTTTGCCTGAACAAATCTTTTAACTCAAAAATTTGCTGCTTATACGGAGTAACAATTCCTACCAGGCCATCAAAGTCAACTGAAGGCATTGACGTCACTAATTTATCATACATATATAAAATTGTAGAGGCTTCGGTAGTATTATAGGTAGAAAATGTTTTCGGAGAAACACGTTCAAATCCTTCCACATCAAAAAATCTATAGGCTGAAAACATCTTTGTGCCATGCCATGGCCGAGTTGTACGATCTTCAAGATTTGGACCATCAATCAATTCTGAATTATAAAACTGTTTACTGGGAAACAAAGAAATTTCTGGATGCATACGATATTGTATGCTCAAGAGATGCACCGCTGAAGGATTATTTTTTTGCATACGTACAAAAAGACTTTGATCATAAGAATATTTTGCAGCCGTTTGAGACAGAACAGTAGGTGGTAATTGATTCGGATCACCAACCATAACACATCTAGTTGCACCGTATTTAAGTGGGATTAAAGCAGATAATTCAATAGATTGACAAGCTTCGTCTATAATAACTGTGTCAAATTGAGTTTTCAAAGAAATTAGAATTTCATTAGAACTGCCAGATAAAGTAGAACATATTACTTGAGCGTCCAAAAGCACACGCTGTTGTGTTTGCCTTCTTTCGAAGTCCTTTTTTCTATTTTCAGTTACTCGAAGATCCCGTTCCTCATCCAACTTTCTTCCCAAATCTGCCTTTTGTTTCGTTAAATTATACAACTGTTCTTGAATATTAATAATTTCTTGTGCACTTAAATCTTTAGAGTTAGCTAGTGTGTTTCTTAATTCATCTCTTTTTTCAATCACTTTCGTATGCTCCTGTCGAGTTGCAAAAACCTGTGAACCAGCCATTTCATCAAGTGATTCCATTTCTTTATCAATCAAGTTTTCTAAACACAGCTCCTTTACACCCTCACTTACTGCATCTGACCTACCAAGTCTAACAGTTTTTGGAATAAAAAATTTACCATCCGAATCATGAATACCCATTTTCAATCTAATTAAAATTTCATCCACCGCAGCATTACTTGGAGCACAGATTAATACCTGTTTATTTTGTTGTTGCTGAGACAGTATTTGAGGTCTGTTAATACTTTTAGCCTTTGTGAGATCCATTCCTGGCCGGCTAATTGGAATAGCTTTTGTTTTATTAACCGATAGCGTGGCGCCCACTATGCCTAATATAGTTTTAGTCTTTCCTGTACCAGGAGGGCCTTGGATTAAAATAAATCCTTCATTTTCACATGCACCTGCAATTGCAGATGCTTGAGGCTCGTTAACTTTATGAACCCTTTGTAATTTTTCTATTGTTTTAGGATCTGATTTCAGTCTTCTTGTCGGAGTAGCAGATAAAATTTGCTCATTTAATTCATAAAATGGGAGAGCGTGAAGAGCTAAAAATTCCCGTTCAATGGTAGTCATACTCATAACTCTTAGTGCATGTAACTCTGCGCGAGGAAGTAAATATGGACCCATTTCCCTCGGTATGTAAGTTCTCAACACTAAATCAGCAAATTCTGTATTAGCCCTCTTTATACTTAAAACTCTCGAAAGACACGATGGAAAGGACGTAGAAGGCATCGTTGATTGTGATACATTCCCATGCTCAGGAGAAACATAATATAATAAAATAATATCTGCGTCAGTAACTTTAAAATTTTTTAATGAATTGATATCTAAGGATATGTTTAAATCGACAAATTCATCTACTGTTAATCTTGACCCTATGGTGACTTTAAAAGGCCTTTCTGCATCTTCGGCTTTTGATCGTAAAAGACCTTGCCAACATTCAAGCATCAGTAAAGGTTCAAAAACTTCTAAATACTGAGTTGTAGAAGAGAACTTCGAAGGTATTGTTTTCAAATTAGAAGATCTTAATCCAGAAGGAAAAGGACTATCGTTATGATAATCCCAAGCTAAAATTTTTTTTAGTAATGGTTTTGCACTAACAGAAAATCTTTTTTCTAAATTCATGGCACGAATTTGGACATCAGAAAAATCAATTAAACGATTATTTCGTCGTGAAGAATTTGAAGCAATCTCAATAACCTTTGGGCGAGAAATAGACTTGGCATATTTAGAAGTACCCATGGCACTCGTGGAGCCTTTTGATAGTGCAAAGATACCATCATTTTCTTCATCTGATTCAGAAGAGCTAGAGTCAGAATGGTTGTGGTCTGTATTTACAGGCTTGCTTGGTTTAATAGCAGTATCTGTCCTATCAACCATTCTAACACGGAAACCGGGAGGCCTTGGAGGATGTATATTTTCAAAGGAGTCATTAGTATTTTTCTTAGACTTAGAAAATGGAGGTCCCATTCCAGTATATTTTCTCTTTTGTTCCAGCGAATCTGCTCTTATTGTATTAATTAAACTAGGCTTTGCTTGTGAAAGCTCTTTTTTGCTTGATAAATAATCCATGGCTCCTTCTTTTATAAACCCAGTTATTTTTGGTTGACTTTTTGATAAAGATGAATTATGTGAAATAGAAGAAGGTGAATACTTATTGGGATGAGTAAAACTTGAACTAGGAGTATTTGCATCATCTTTTTTGACCCAATTAGTAAGATCTATTTGAATAGGTTGTTTATTCTGAGAAATATTTTCAGATTCTTCTGCGATATCAGTTTCTTTGATTTGGGCAGCAACTATTTTTGTAGAAATGTAATCAAACTTTGATAAACAAGCCAGTATTTCGTCACATTGTTCTACAGAAAGATTTCTATAGCGCTTTCTATATTTTTGAACCAATCTGTACACATCGTCAAGAACCTCGTCGGAGAGGTCGACTTTATTATCTGCCAGTTTATTTAACATAGAACAAACAAGATTAACACAAGAATATAATAAAACTTGATCATTAAGTTTAAGCCACCTAGAAATAGAGCCAAAAGGAGAACAATAAGATTTTAATAGCCTTTTTAGCACTTCTGTATCTTTCTTTTGATATTCAGTTGTGATAATATTTTCATTTGACAAAGAAATCTCCTTTTCTTTATACCCTTTATTATAAAAGTTGTCAGAAACGCTATCACACAAAGTTAACGTCAAGGTATCTTGAAGAATTGGCAAATTTTTATCGAGAGATACACATAAATCAAGTACATCTCGCGTGAAATCTATCATAGAATCCTTAAGATAAACATTTGCCCATTCCAATGCCCTAACGCAAATAATAGAAATCATCTGCCAAAGCGAGTTCCAAAGGGATTCTAGAACATGTGAAAAGCTCTTCCTTTCAAGAGTAGGAGGTAAAGAATTTAATAAACCAGTGCGTGTATTAAATAATGCATCAATTATATCCATAGAAATTCGCACCATTTTGGGGAAAGGACCAAATGAGGCATTAGCAGAACAAGCACAAATCGCAAGATTAATTACGCTCAATCCAACTGTTATATCCAAATTAAGATACTCTCTAATAGCTTCTAGTCTACCTTCGACATCAAAGGCTATTTTAAATAAGTCTAAACTTGAATTGAAAAGATTTGAAAAAGGTGAAGAAGATGTAAGAATAAGAGCTTTAGCGCATGACCTATCGTTGATAATTTTCTTTAGTAATGTAGGACTGAAATCAAAAATCTTCATAAGCGTGCTAGAAATCTGCATAATAAACTGCTCGTTGAGGGAGTTAAATTTTTTTACAAAAGTTTCATTGGTATGGACATTTCCATTAGAGGAAGAATTTGATTTTTCTTTAATAAATGGAAGCGGTTCAAGAAACCCGGCATAGGTAAGATTTTTAATAATCAGTATAGCAGCTTCCTCTGCATCGTAAGAAATAGATTTACGCATAGAAGACCAGAATTCACTGTATACAGCCGGAATGGTCATTACCTCTTTGCCGGAAATTAGGTCATGTGTTATCGTTAAGAACAAAAGAATATCTATTTCTATGCAAAGAGAAAGAAGAGCTGCCGCAATAGAATAGACAGCTGAGTTAGCTGAATTATTTATAGAGTATTTCATTATAAAGTAAGTATAATTTTCAGCAAGGTCTCTGCTATCTTTAAGTATTATTAAAGAAACGTTACTTTCTGGACGAAATTTCTCCTTAGTAGATTTTAAGTATTCCAACAAGCATTTTAAACCTAGTTTTGCACAATATTCGTGGGTTGGACTTGTATACATTGGCTTTTGATATTGAATAAATAATTTTTGCAGCAACATGGAAATAATGTTTGAAATTTGGGAGGTTCGTAAAGAGGCTAAAAATGGGGATACCCAGCCCATAAACATATTATAATAGTCATCAGTTAAGGAATCGGTGGTAAAAAATTTATCAAATATTGGATTAGAAAAAATAGCCTCGGTAAAATTCTGTGGAATATAAGGGGCGGCAAATTCCCAAAAATTTGAGCCAGTGAGTTTAAGTAAATATGCAAAACAAGAAAGGATATATGGAAAAGATTGCGAGGGCATTGCCATAACGCTATCAGATAAAAATCGGACAATATCAATATTATTATTACAAAAATTATTTGTAACAACTGCTGGTTCTACCATTTTCAATAAGGTATTTATACCATCCCAAAATAAAGTCATATGTTGCTCATCTTTTTGTTTAGATACAGTGTAATTCATAAGCTGATTAAAAGTAGCCATTAAACTTGAATCAAATTCTACCTCAGTAATTTTTGATTTACGTTCTAAAATTTGTTTTTGAGCCCAGGCTTTACACTCTTTTTCTTCACTAAATAAAAACGATAGAATTCCTGGAATAATTGAAGTATTTAACTTTAAATTTTTATCACTTTTTTGTAAGCCAAAAAATATTCTTCTAAATGATTTATCTAGTTCATGCTCCTGTAGTAGTGTTGGACAACATAAAACGTCATATAAAGCATTTAACCAAGTTGGATCAATTTTAATACTTGGAGGATCTTTTAGCATTTCATCAAAAGTATCTGCTGCTGGAGATAAGACTTTTATTAGTCTATTATAATCCCAAATGCGAAAGTTATTAAAGATTGTATCAATTGTAACTTTATCAAAATTTAATTTATTTTTAAGTATTAAACGAAGTTCTAATTTTGCAGTATAATAAGGTTTTATGCAATGAAAGCACATACGTAAATGATTTTCTAAAGTTGTAGAATACCATATTGGGCGTAAATTTGAATCTAATAAAAATATTTGTAGTGAATTTAAGGCAATTGGATAATTATTTTTATCTGACCACCAATGAGAGTGTTCTGGTAATGATTTTAAAAAACGTAAAGAATTTTTTAAAGAACTGTTTCTTAAAGTAACATTAGTAGGTGATTTTCTACTTTCTTCTATTAATTCTACAGTTTCTGTTCTAAACGATTCTATATTTCCTTGTTCGATTTCTGGTAAATCAGAATTAACAGTCTCTAGAAATGATGTCATAATATAAAATAATTCTTCAAGCGCAAGTATAAATCTAAGTGTGATGTATTTAGCGTGTGTACTATGTATTAAACGCGTAAATTATTCCAAATTTAAGCAAATAAAATACGAAAACACTAGTTTAGTTTAGCACATAAATGTAAAAATATAATTTATACGTAATATAGTAGTTATTATTATAATAATCATATACCTTTATTCATGCTCTAAAAATTGAACAACCAAAATTTTTAATAAAATAATACAAAGCAGTAAAATATTTTATATAATTAATTAATAGTAAGCAAATAGATGATGGTTTGTAATTACTATACAATAGTTCCCTATATTATACGCGGGAATGATAAATATAAATAATAATAATAATAATAATAATAATAGTAATAATAGTAATAATAACAATAAATAAATAAATAAATAAATAAATAAATAAATAAATAAATAAATAAATATATATATATATATATGTATGTATTCAAAATAAGAATAATCTAATTCCTAAATACTAAGGAAAACAAATGGTTATTGTCTATAAGTAATAAAAATAAATAAAAATAAAAATAATTGTTAATATATTTTTATTTAAAGATTCTGAATGCGTATGTACAAATTGAAAGGAAATTAATTAAATAAAGAGAAAAACAAGACCAAGCTAAGCTGATGAATGGATGGATGATGCATACAATACATACATACAATACATACATACAATACATACAGACAGGCAGGCAGGCAGGCAGGGTATTAGTATTAGTATAGTATTATTATTGTCTTTTATTATACTTGGTTGTTATAACAACTTTTCCTTGGATACTATTATATTGTATAGTATGTTGCTCTGACAATATATATATGCGAATAAATTTTATTAAGAACTATTGTGTCCAAAATGTCTAATAGCTTCTAAAAGTGTATACTATTGTTTCCATTAATGTCCATTAGTGTCCACATATACATATTTATTTGTTACCACTTTAACATATAAAGGACATTATTTTTTCTTGTAACCATTACTAAAATAAGTTTTATATAGATTAATTATTAATATTAATAATTAGTTCCAATTGGTCACACACACTAATAATGCATGGGAGACAAAGTCCTCTTGCTCGACAGCAATCTCAATATATAAATACCAATAATAATAATAATAATAATAGTAATAATAATAATAATAATAATAATAATAATAATAATAACAACAGTAATAATAACAACAATAACAATAATGATAATAAAAATCAATTACAAATAAGTGAAGAAAATGCAATTTCAATATTAAACGCAATATTTAACACAATTAAAAATGTAGATAAAGAAAATGGAACTAAAGTATTAAATACTTCTATAGGACAAATTTTAAAAACAATGACTCAATCTGATTTAGTTAATCTTGCAACTAGTTTACCTGAATCTGTTAGACAAAGTTTAATTGCCGGTATGTTGATATTAAATTCCCAAGGCGATGAACCAACTTCAACTTCTATTCAATATATAAATAATATTAATAGTAAACCATCATCTAATGTTTCTGAAAATAATTTTGATTTATTATCTTCAAATTCTTTAGCTTTGAGACATAATATACCACTTTCTACTTCAGATATTATTTCTTCTCCCATTCCGCAACAGCAATCTTTAAATTCTATTTCATCATCATCTCCTATAACATCTATCCCTAACCATACAATTCGTCAACAACAATTCCAAAATACTTTTATTTCTCAGAATCCTACATCTTATCATCATAATCATCAGCAACAACAACAAGTTGTTCCATCATCTACTCAAAATATAATTTTAAGCTCTAATACCAATTCTGATTTAAATTCTGAAATTTCTCTTTTAAATCAACAACAGGAAATACAGAATTTAAATATTATTAACCAACAAAATCAACCAGCACAATCTTTATATTGTCCAGCAAGGGTTAGTAATGTAAAAGAAGTTTGGGAAGAATATACAACTACAATGTTAGCAGGTACACCATTAAGAACTTTAGCTAATTCTCCAGATATGTCATGGAGAGGAGGAGGACGATCAAAAGAAAGTAAAGTATTTAGAAGAAGAAATAAGATTTGGAAAGCTATTGAGTTTGGTGTACAACATAGAAACTTTACTGTTGACGAATGTATCAATATTCTTGAAAACCATGTAAAAAATAACAATAAAGATGGGATTACATGGCTAAGTGAAAACATACCTTCTTCTTTACAATCTTTGTAAATTATTATTTTTGCGTATTATTTTTTTTTTATTGTTTGCTCTTTAATCTGTACGTTTTCCGGGGTGTTTTTCGTCAAGGTTTCTTTCTGGCTTTTAAATCATTGGCGTTTGTTTATGTTTATGTTTATGTTTATCTTTTTTCTTTTTTTTTTTTTTTTTTTTTTTTTTTTTTTTTTTTTTTTTTTTTTTTTTTTTTTTTTTTTTTTTTTTTTTTTTTTTTTTTTTTTTTTTTTTTTTTTTTTTTTTTTTTTTTTTTTTTTTTTTTTTTTTTTTTTTTTTTATACACTTTGTTTTCAATTTATTTTTTAATATAGTAACTCAATTAGATTGTTGTTTATAATAGTATATATGTAAATATTTTAAAAAGGTTTTTTCTTTAATATAGAAGTAGAGTTAAAATATTTATATCCGGGTAATCCCAATCGTGCTTCATCAATTTTGCTATGATAATAAATAATAATAATAAAAAAAAGATCTTATTATTATTATATATTTATTTATTTTAAAAAAAATGTAACTAATATTTTAATATAATATAGTAACAAAAATTAAAACTAGCTTAGATTATACTTGTTAAATAGATATATATAGGAAAATTTATATAGTTGTATAATTCTATAAATAAAATATTAAAAATGCTTATATTTCTTGCATATAAAAAAATATCACGTTACTCAACAATTAAAAAAAATAGTTTTACACAATTATTTAGTTTCCCTTTAAATTCATATTCGATTAGAATATTTTTATTTAAGCGAGCTTATGTTCGTTCAGTATCGAAAGTTTCAAAAGTTTTTAGAAAAAATATACAAAATGAGCAAACTGAAAATAAACTTATTATAGATGATTTTAATAAATCTGATATAGATAATAACAATCTTACTTATAATAGAAATACCTTAGATAGCACAAATATTAATAAAAATTATAATAAAACTACTTATTTAAAAAAAAAAAAAAAAAGGATAAAGGAACCTTTTACAAATATAATTGAAAGAATAAATTTTAAAAATTTTCCAATGGCTTTAAACCAAATAAGAACTTTAAAAAGATTTGTTAAAAATTATGGACCACAAGAAGCACCAAGTTTAAAAAATCGATTAAATTATTTAGTAAAAAATAGAGATTATTTTCCAACTGATTTATTTCATGGAACAAAATCTCTTTATGTTCCTTCTGATAATCATACGTTTACTAAAGAGGACTTTAATAATTTACTTCCACCAAATAATGACATTTATTTCAAAATAGAAACTGTAATATTTAATGACGAAAACCAAAATAATGTAGTTGGCTACATTTTATTTTTTAAAAATTTAATAAATTTACGCAAATTCGTAAGATTAATTCTTGATAATAATAGACACCCTTCAATAAATGGTGTAGAATTATTGTTTGTGCCTTTAAAAATAAAAGGGAAATGAACCTTTTTTGAACTACATAGCTTTTACAAATTAAACATTTTATACTTATCTTCTATAAATACTTTTATAATGAAGGAATAATGGATTTATACAATAATTATATAGAATTTTTGTGAAAACATGAAATAAAATCTTGAAAATAAGAATAAAAATCTTGAAAATAAGAATAAAAATATAAATATATAAACTAATAAAGTTAATACTACCCGCCACATTGTTGAAAATAGCACAAATGTATAATAAAAATAAATAAAGCAAATTAATTTACAAAACAAACTCCCAGTACAAAGTTGAAGATGACACTGTGATATAAAATATATATATATATATATATATATATATTTCATAGATCTTAGCGAAAATACTAAAAAAATAAAAAAATAAAAAAGAAGGCAAAATGCGATATTCAGTCTATTGTACTGCTTTAATCCAAACAAACAGCTGCATAATTCATCAATCTTCTAAAGATTCAAGTGCGGGTGGCTCACATGTACAAAACAAATTAAGATCACCGTATGCATCATTTAGGCGAGCAGTAGTTGGCCAAAACTTTCTATTTCTTAAGTATGGAAGAGGAAAAGCAGCTTGCTCCCTGGTGTATGGACGATCCCATTTATCCGATAATAAATCATAAATTGGATGCGGTGAGTTTTTCAATACATTATTGTCTTTAGGTTTCCGTCCATCCTCTATTTCCCTAATTTCTTCACGAATAGATATTAATGCATCCACAAATCTATCAAGCTCTGCTTTTGATTCAGATTCAGTGGGCTCTATCATAAGAGTATTTGCAACTGGCCATGACATTGTTGGACCATGGAATCCATAATCCTGTAGTCTTTTTGCAACATCTATTGCTTCGATTCCGGCTGTAGCTTTAAATGGACGAATGTCAATAATGAACTCGTGTGCACATCTTTCATTTTCATTGCTAAATAGAATATCATAATGACCTTGTAATTTGGTTGCCATATAATTAGCATTAAGAAGGGCTAATTGGGTAGCTTTTCGAAGTCCACTTCCTCCCATCATTTTTATATAAGCCCAAGATATTGTTAAAATGCTTGCAGATCCCCAAGGTGCAGAAGAAACGGGCTTGATTGCTTGAGGGCTCTGAATGTGGTATTGTTCTAAAAGAGGATGGCCTGGTAAAAATGGTTTAAGATGACTTTTAACACCGATTGGACCCATTCCGGGGCCTCCACCTCCATGTGGAATACAAAATGTTTTATGTAAATTTAAATGACAAACATCAGCACCAAGCTCTCCAGGACTTGTGAGCCCAATTTGTGCATTCATATTTGCACCATCCATATAAACTTGCCCACCATTAGAATGGACAACGTCAATAGCTTTCCTCACACCTGGTTCAAAAACACCAAATGTAGAAGGATAGGTAATCATAAATGCTGCCAAATTATCCTTATGTTTTAATGCCTTTGCTTCTAAATCTTCCAAGTCTAACTCTCCATTGGGTAAGCATTTTATAGGGATTACTTTCATTCCACTCATAACAGCGGATGCAGGATTTGTACCATGAGCAGAAACTGGGATAAGACAAATATTTCTTTGAGATTCTCCTTTTGATTTATAATAAGCTCTAATGATACGTAAACCAGCATATTCGCCTTGAGCTCCAGAGTTTGGTTGGAGTGATACTGCATCAAAGCCTGTTATAATAGCAAGATCTGCCTCCAATTCTTTAAAAAGTTCTTTATAACCATTGGCTTGATCGATAGGAGCAAATGGGTGCAAATTGGCAAATTTCTCCCAAGTAATAGGAATCATTTCTGTAGTTGCATTCAACTTCATTGTGCAACTGCCAAGAGGAATCATGGAATTTGCAAGTGATAAGTCTTTAGATTGTAAATGGTGAATATATCGAAGCATTTCTGTTTCTGAATGGTAAGAATTAAATACATCATATTGTAGAATTGTATCTTCTCTAGCATAAGCTTTAGGAACAGGACATGGAGATTCCAAAGAAATTGCATTTTCATTTGCTAATTCATTTAAAAACAAACTTGGAGAGTCTACTTTTAAACTTGATCCATGTAAAAATATGTCAAGTATATCATTTAAATCATCTTTTGATACGGTTTCATCTAACGAGATTGATACATGATTATCATCAACTCGTCTTAGATTTATTTTGTGTTTTTCAAGAGCATACTGCATAACTGCATCAGAGCCATTAACGGTATTAATCGTAAGAGTATCGAACCAAGATTTATTAGTAACCTTGTTATATTTAGATTTTGAAATGGCTTTAGCAAGTAAAGTAGTTAAAGAATAAATTCGGAGAGCAATATTTCTTAAACCTTCTGGACCATGATATACGGCATACATGGCAGCCATGTTCGCTAAAAGAGCTTGTGCAGTACAAATATTTGAGGTTGCCTTTTCACGTCTAATATGTTGTTCTCTAGTTTGTAAAGCTAACCTATAAGCATCATTTTCTAAACGGTCTTTAGATTTTCCAATCAATCTTCCAGGAATTTTACGTTTATGAGCTTCAGAGACAGCGAAATAAGCAGCA
Organism: Ascobotryozyma cognata; assembly: GCA_030565755.1. Lineage (NCBI taxonomy): Eukaryota > Fungi > Ascomycota > Trigonopsidomycetes > Trigonopsidales > Trigonopsidaceae > Ascobotryozyma > Ascobotryozyma cognata. The sequence continues at coordinate 21,991 of JAJMCY010000034.1, forward strand.
TGGGGACCTCCGTAACCAAATGGAACACCAAACCTTTGTGAAGACCCAAACACAATGTCTGCACCGTATTCACTTGGAGGTTTAAGAATAGTTAAAGCTAATAAATCAGCACAAACAGCAAATAAACCACCCCATTTATGTACATTTTCACTTAATTTTGACCAATTTTCTATAGTACCATCTGAAGATGGATATGGAACAATTACACCACATATATCATTTTTTGTATCTTCTTGTGGAATTCCAATCACAATTTTAATACCTAAAGGCTCAGCACGTGATTTAACGACTTGAATAGTCTGATTATTAAGATTAGGATGAAGATAAAAAACTTTTCTCTTTCCTTTAAAAGCATTAAAACTTAAAATAGCAGCCTCAGCAGCAGCAGTTCCTTCATCAAGTAAAGAAGCATTAGAGATTGGCAAACCAGTTAAATCACATATCATTGTTTGAAAATTAATTAAAGATTCTAATCTTCCTTGCGAAATTTCTGGTTGATATGGAGTATAAGAAGTATACCATTCAGGACATTCAAGAATATTTCTCTGAATTACTGGGGGAACAATTGTACCAAAATAACCATTACCAATATAAGATCTATAGATTTTATTTAAATTTGATATTTTTTTAAGCCTATTTAATAGTTCACTTTCACTAAATCCATTAAAAGGTTTAATTTTTAATTCAGAATTAAAAAGTACATTTTTAGGTAAAACTGTTTTAACAAATTCATCTAAATTTTCATTTCCAACTGTTTTCAGCATACATTCAATATCTTTATCTGATGAACCAATATGACGATGAAGATATTTATCTAAAGGTTCCAAAATATCATTAGTGCTTTTCAAAGATAAATTCCTGACAAAAATTGTTTTTTTTCCTAGTAATTCATAAACAATTTCATTTTCATTATGAATATTTATATTATGATTTCTTTGATTATATTTCCATAGTATAGGGAATTTAGAATAAGCATTGATGTGTTTTCTTGATATTCTAAACATGTATATTTTTATTGAGCAATTAAAATTAAATAATAAATAATAAATAATAAATAATAACAAGTAGCAATTCCAATTACCAATAACTATTAACAATTAAATAAACAAACCCTTCAAGTAATTAAATAAATAATTAATTAATTAATTAAATAAGTAAATAAATAAATAAATAATAAATAATAAATACAATAATAAAATAAATAATAAATACAATAATAAAATAAATAATAAATACAATAATAAAATAATAAATAAATAATAAATAATAAATAATAAATAATAAATAATAAATAATAAATAATAAATAAAAAAATAAATAAAAAAATAAATAAAAAAATAAAAAATTAAAAATTAAAAATTAAAAAAATTAATTTATTAAAACAAATAACTCATCAAGGTTATCATTAATTATCATATAATTTTAAATTACTATTGGCTTTTTATTCTTTTCTATAAAGCAACCAATTTATTTAGCAACCATATTTTAAATCATTCTTTTTTACTTTTCAAATAAAACTGATCCACTGTTTCTATGTTTTAATATTATTTTTTCTTTTTATTACTATAGATAAATAGACTCTGAAAATTAGTGAGTATAAAAGAAAGAATTAGAAGCAATACGATTTATTTTCAATTTTACCAATTAATTAATTGATTGAGATGTTAAAGATTTATTACTTATACTTATAAAGTAGATTTTTTTATTTATTTTATTTTATTTTTTTATTATATTTATTTTATTTCTTTTATTTATTTTATTTATTAATTTACAGTATATATAAATTCTTACAAGATGCCAATAAAATCTGATTTAAAGACAGTACTGAAGATATTTTCTCTAGCTCCCTGACAGCTTTTACTTTTGGTCCCTTTTGTACTATTGGGAAGAGTTGATCTTTTATATACAAGTAATTGTAAATGTAGATAGGAATAAATATATAGATAAGATACATGTTAAAGTACAATTTAGATAAGAAGATTATTATGGTATCGTATTAGTTACAGAAATGGGACAGTGTCCAAATAAGGCGAGAAATTTAAGGAATGGAATATATGCTTATTATATCAACAAAAATTGAATAGGCAAGTAAATTTCCTGTTTGGATAATTATTTAATTTAGTAATGAGACTAAAACTTGAATAACAACAAAATAAAGTCAAAAATTAAGAAAATACAAGTCAAAGAATTTACCACCTTGTAACTTTTTTTAAATGAATTATAAAAAAGATTTATACACACATTAAGTTTAATGACTTAACCGCCATATTTATAGTATTATACAATCTATTAAATAAGTATTTTATTCCTGACTTAAATTCTCGCCTTATTTAAAATAAAATGCTGATGAATATATTATTAATTTTACATTCTCTTGCATAAATAGGTAGAAATGTAGTGTCTCATTTCTGTACCTACTACGGTAATGATTACAATGATTGATTATTGGTTGTCAACGTCCAAAAAAATATTACCTTCATGCTTTGGTATTAAATAGAATATGTAGTTGTTAACTAGGATAAAAATTATTATGTCTATATTTCTGAAAATGATTCCAGATTTTAATTGATTTAGAAAAAAATAAAAAATAAGTATAAACTAAATATGTTTGAAAATCCAACTGTCCTTTAATCCTTCTTTTTAATATCTTTGATCATAAATGGTTCTACTTAACCAAATATTTTAGCGCAAATAATCGTCTTTTGGTTTTCTATATTATATTAATCATTTAAATATATAATTTACAATATATAATTGTTGTAGAAAAAAAATCAGTATTTATGATAAAAAAAAAAAAAAAAAAAAGAAATGCATGGAAAATGCTAATCATAACTTAATTAATAAATTTAAGTTAAATATACAACGAATTGAAACCTCCTTATTATACATAAATTAGTTCGCTTCTTTTTCTAAAAAAAAAAAAAATAAAAAAATAAAATAAAAGCGTAAAAAAAAAAACTCAACAAAACCATAATATCATAATATCATATCATCTCAACTTTTTTCACTAGAATTTTTTTCTGGATGTGCTAAATCTGACTTTTCAGTAGAATCTACAGAAGGAGAATTAATCTCGAGCTTGTTGGCAAGTTCTTCGGAATTTTTTTCTTTCGACGTATCGTTCAAAGAAAGCTTTTTATCCTCTGTAGAAGTACTGGCTTCTTCACTATTAGCTTCTTCTTTCTTACTCGCTGGAGGTTTAGTTTCATTATTTCCTTGTGGATTTAACGCATGACAATAAGGACAAATATACTTTACTTGATTTGGTGTAGTGCCTGGTGGAGCAAGCCCATTATGTGAATTACACCGCCAACATATAAGAGCGTATCTACTAGAAGACGAATTTTCATCTTCTCCAATCAATAGATCTAAAATTCGGTCATACCAATGTTTTTCGATTAAGATTTTATTATTAGTAGAATAGTCATTAGGAGTAGAAGAAAGATTTGATTTTATCTGTGCACTGGAATTATTAAATTCATTTGGCTTTGAAGTAGGTATATTTTTAGATACAATAATATTTCTATTAGCTGTATTTGGATTCTCATTCCTATTCAGATTCCCATTTGTCTTTACCTGTGAAGATCCGTTTGTCTTTGGAATTGGTTTTGGTTTGCTATCGTCAAATCTTTCTAGTAAATTTTTAGTAGAATAAAAATTTATTTTATTTTTGAATTCATCTAGTCTTAATTTTTTGTCTTTTTTGTAGCTTTCCATTAAACTTATTTCTGACTTTAATCTTCTGTTAAAAAAAAAGGAAATTGCTTTTCGAATGTAAAATATTCTAAATTCGTTAATAGATATTTAATGTATAACAAATATATATATATATATATATATATATACCTTATTAACCATAAATTTGCAAATAAACTTACAAAAAAGGAATCCCAATAAAAGAAGCAAGTACGTTCCATGTAAACAATGTAATAAAGGCTTCATTTTTCTCGCGCTTTTTCGACGCAAATGCGACAGAAATTGACACAAATATTATATATAATAAGACGCTGTAAAAACTAAATAATCCTGTAACTCTTCTTTGAGAAATGCGTAGTCTAATAATTTTTAAATCAGTTTTTTCGATTTTATCAGTTAATACTTCAAGTTGTCGTTCATATTCTTCAGATAATGAAATTGAGGATTTCTATAAAAAGAAAAAATTTTAAAAAGAAAAAGTAAAAATAAAAATTAGTATAGGATCTCTCTTGTATTGGCATAAAATTCACAAGTTAAATAAATAAATCACCAATCTTACTTTTTTAAAAGGCCAAAATCCCACCATTTTCAATACCGTGCAAGTGAATAAATAACCTATATATATTTCAAAAACAGGATTATTTTTTTTTTATTATATTTTTCCAATATTTTCTGTGTTGATAAATTTAAATAAATGGTTAAATTTCTATGAATTGCATGGAAAAATTTTAATAATAATAATGATAATAATATTTATAGAAATCTTTTTATTAAAAGCTTTAAAGAATGTCTGATAGCATATGTAGTTTTTTTTCTATTCATATTCATTTATTTGTTTAGAAAAGAAAATAATTAGGGTATTACCTATACTGTTGCATATTATTTTGTATGACGATGAGTGTATTACCTTATATTTTTAGAAATATACATTAGAAAAATACATTTGATTTCATTAAATATTACATGATTTAAATGTTACATGCCATATAAACATATATAAATATCCAAATTAGTATTCGTAGATGTGCATTTAATAATACTCTATAGAATTGCTTTGTGTAATAACTTTTAATAGGATAATTAATAATTAATAGAAGCTTTACCTTACATATAATTATCAACTTATGAATAATTGATCTTTTAATGAAAGAAAAAATAAATGCAAAAAACAAAAATACATATTTCCATTAATACCCTAACAATATTATATTTTAATTCCTTTAAAAACAGGATGTAATTTTAATTCATCAATTATTTCAAATAAAAATATAGTACTAAAACAAATAATTTTTAACCAATAATAAACAGAAAACAAAACAGGAAAATAAAAAAAAAAATTTTAAACATAAAACTTTAAAAAAAAATCAACTATTGTTAATAATACAAAAAAGCCAGTTCCTTAACACCACTTCTTTTATCATTTTGTAACCAAATGCATTTTTAGAATAATAAAATGAATGTGATCTTTCCCTTTTTTTTCTTATCAATTTAAGAAAAAAAAAATAAGAAAAATAAAATTCAAAAAAAAAAATAAAATATAATAATATCATAAAAAAAATTTAAATAAAACGAAAGCATAATACAAAGAAAGTAAAAAGATTTTTATTAGTTTCTTTTATTTGTTGGATGAACTTCGTAAGCCCATCCATATACATCTAAACCATGACTTTCAGTAGGACGATCTATTTTAATAACCTCCATCCCCTTTGTATCTTTTAGCCAACCATCGTTTGACCGGCCGCCAGCATCTGCACGATTGACAGGATTAAGTTCAAGCATTGGAAGTAAAAAAGAGGCTAAAGCATTAGACTCTTGTAAAGAATGATGATATTTCTCATGCAATACATCCTTAAGACCCCAGTGCTTAAGCTTATGAATATTTTTCAATTCTCCAGATTTGATAAAAAATTCTCGTGACCATTTGCCTGATAATGCAAGTTGCTTAGGAAATTCACCAATAAGTTCAATAATTTGGGCAAGATGATCATCATCTTTAGCATATCTCCTACCAGACTGTGGATCAAACAGGTAATCACCTGTAATAAGCTCGAAAATTAAACAAGCCATACTCCATATATCAGCAGATGCTCCCCACTTTGAACCTAAAATAACCTCTGGAGAGCGGTATTGTCTTGTTTGAATATCGTTAGTAAAATGATGAGTGACCCAGCATGCATTTCCAAGATCTGCAATTTTTACAGATATATAATTATCCTCTAGAGCAGTTAGAGTCAATGGAGAAACCGATCCATTACGTGTGCGCGTACCATTTAACGAGGAAGAACCTACATCTGCACTAGTTGAGCTATCTAAATTAGTAGCAGAAAAAGTACTTGTGACTTCATCCAAAATAGCTTTAACTGAGTTTTCAGCACTTGTGACAGAAGATTCTTCATTCTCTGTATTATTATCACTTGCATTATCTGCTTTTTTTTCTGAATCTTTTGTGCTTTTGCCTTCCTCTTTTGATTCATTCGCTTCCTTTTCACTATTAGCGTTTAAAGAAGAATTGTTTGGAACCATAGGAGACATTGAAAGTCCAGGAAGAAATGAAAAGGAGTTTGCTCGTAATGGACTAGGAAGTGGCCTTGAGCCTGTCACTACAGAATGCCTACGAGAACGTCTACCTATACGATCACCGCGTTCTATTCCGGTATTATTAGAAGAAGTACTAGAATCAGCATTTTGTTGTAATTTTTTCTTTTCAAGAACTTTACGTTTCTTTTCTTGTTCTTCAAGCTCAACTAATTTGACAATTTGCTCTACATCTCCAATTTCAATTAGTACATTTTCGGGCTTTAAGTCGGTATGAATAATTCCGCATTCCCGATGAAGATAATCAAGGCCAAGTAGCACTTGCTTTGTAATTTGTTTAACAAGCACTTTAGGTACACCTGAATGATGGTATCGTCGAATAAGTCCAAGTAAATTCTCACCAAGAACTTCAAACACCATACAGACGTGTGATCCATTAGGACCAACATGCTTAAAGCTATCAAGCAAACTAACAACATAGTTTCTACCAGGATGTGAAGGATTTGCAGAAACAATTTTATTTAGTAAACGGATTTCGTCTAAAGCAGTTTCTGTGTAGTGTGAGGCTGAGCGAACTATTTTTAAGGCAACATGACGGTTTTCTTGATTATCTTTTGCAAGCCATACAGTGGAAAAGTGTCCCCAACCGAGTTTACGAACAATAGTATATCTACCATTTTTGTAAAATTCACCTACTACAACAGGATGGTATCCTCCTGGACAGTAATCTATAAGATTTTCTTCATCTTCATTAGAAGACACGCTTGAATCATCAGAATAATATCTTTCATCGTCATTATTTTGAGTACTTTCATTTGTGTTAGCAGGAGTATTATTGTCATTTTGAGAATTTGATTGTGAAGATTGACGTGGTTGTGGTTGATGATGATGATAGTGGTGATGATGGTGATGATGTATACTTTGGTGAACTGGATGAAAGTCTACTTCTCCATAGGGAGCATTAAGAATATTTGAATTTGTAGTAGAAGAAGATGATACATTTAAAGGACTTTGTTGTGAAATGTTACTGGCCGTACCATTAGAAGCTAAATTTGTGTCTAATTTAAGACTGAGATTTTTTTGAGAAGGCTGCTGTTGTTGTTGCTGTTGTTGTTGTATGATAGGTGATTTTTGAATTTCCTGATTTGAAGAAGAAGGGATTTGTTCTTCTTTCTTTTCATTATTAGAATCTTCATGTTGTTTTTTATCAGAAGAAGTTGGTGAATCCATGTTATAAAGATTAGAATCAAACTTATTTTTATGAAAACTTCTATTATTTAAATTATTTTTATTATTTCCAATATTATAGCTATCGTATTTTATTCTTTTTCTGTTATTTGTATAAAAAGAATTACTTGTATTCCTTAAAGAATAATTTTTCGAGTTATTTAAATAATAATTATTATAATGCTGTGGTCTTTTTCTGTTTATATTTGTATTTGTATTTTTGTAAAAAGAATTATTGTAGTTATTATAGTTATAATTATTAACTGGCCTATCGAATGAAGATGTTTTAAAATGTGAGGAAAATTTATTATAACCCGCACAATTATTATGCTCAAAAATATTATAAAAGTTTTTGCTGCTAGTTGTATTCCCTTCGCTTTCGTTTTCGTTTCGATTCTGTTTTTTGTTATTATTATTATTATTATTATTATTATTATTATTATTATTATTATTTTTGATTTTGTTTTTGTTTTTGTCGTTGCTTTTATCTCTATTATTCCTAATGTGTTCGTCGTTATAAAAATTTTTCATATAAACGTTGTAAATTTTGTGTTTAAATAAAACAACAAAGACAATGAAAAATAAATAGTAAATATTAAAAATATTTTAATTTCAAAATTTAATTTACTTATAAAGATACTGTATTAGTTTCAAGATAATAATTATTAAAATAAAATTAACACAAATTAAAAGTTTCCTAATCTTTTACACTAATAACCCAAGTTGCCTAAAAATGTAAAAATTTATATATAAAATATAATATATATAAAAAATTAACCAATGTTTATCAAAGTTTTCAAGTAACTTTAGTAAAAATGCATATATATTAATTTAAAATTAGTACTTTAAATATGTTGAAAATATTATATTCCTGCATATAATTAATTAATTAATTAATTAATTAATTAATCAACTAATTATCAATTTCCAGTTGTCACACTATGTCGTATATATAAAAAGTAATAAGGGAAAAAAAGAAAAATAAGTGTTTAGTTTCTTTATTTAATACGAAGAAAAATAATAAAAATAAATAAAAATATAATTATTATTATTATTCCGAGTATTATTTATTGTAACGCTTTGTTTTCAACTATTATAAGAATAAGATACGAAAAATAGTGAAGATACTAATTTTTATTTATTATTATTTTTTTATTTATTTTATTACTTTATTGTTTTATTGTTTTTTTTTTTTTTTTTTTTTTTTTTTTTTTTTTTTTTGTTATTATCTTACCAATACATTAATATATAATTTTTATTTACTATACTTTTTATTTATTTACTTATATTTATTAATTAAATATTTACTTGTATAGCTTTATTGTACAACTTCATACAATGTATTATGTAATTATTCTATATTAGTTATGTAATTATTTTTCCAATTGATTTTACCCCCATCTTTTAGTTGCTGTAGAAACACGCGAGCAGTTTCTCCGAAAGATCTCCATGATAATCATAAAGGGAAACTTCGAATATATTATATAAATAATATAATATTATGTAATAAAATATAGTGAACAATATAAACCATTATAATTCAAATACAATTCAATTAAATAATAAATTTGATATTTCCATTTTATTCTATAGAAAATATGTTTTTGGTATTTAATAGTAAATGTAAGTAAATAAATATACAAGAACTAAGGTTTTTAAAAGCGAATCGGCCATAAACACATCTAGGTTGCCATAGTGATTGTAGTTTAAAATTCATTTGTTTCACTACCAAAACGAATATTTATTTTTTTTTTCCTGTTATCTAAATATCCTTTATTTATTATTATTAATCATTAACAAAGTATTTTTTTTTATTCCGTTTTATTTCGTTTAAATAATTGCCTTAATATAGTGCAATGATGCAAATATGGCATGTTGTCATGGCAATAATAGCGTTTAGTTAAGTAAAATATACGGTATTTATTTATTTATTTATACATTATATATTGCTCATTAGAAGTAAACTATACTTCAGCAGTAAATTTCTACTTTAAAATTTCTACTTTAGTAATAATAATATATTGTGAATTAATTCCCTATTTTAGTTTTATTCAAATTTTGAAATTTTTTTTTTGTTTAAGGTTACATATAATAGGAAATACAGTACTATATTTAGCAACTTTTAAATAGTAAAATATTTTAATATACGTTTGCATTTGTATATTAATTTATATTTAATAACATTTTTCATTTAACTGTTTATAGTTCAATTTATCTTTTCTAATTATGTACCTTAATTTATTTTATTAATATTTAAACTTTCTATATTTTATTTTAAATTTAGATAGCTCCTATACCCTAAAATCTGTAGAATTATGTAGAAAACTTTCAAAATAAATATAACGGTATATACGTAAAAGTGAAAGAAAAAAATTTTTAGATAGTAAAAATTCATAAATATAATAAACTGCAAATATACAAGCTGATAAAAAAAACTAAAGTACCCCCAACAAAAAGCAATGATCTTCATCAACCAAGATGAAGAAGTAAGGGTTTTCTATAATGCACTTTCTAACTCATTTACTAAATATAATAATTATTCTTTAACTGGTCTTTAAAATAAAAGTCTTTTTTTTTTTTTTTTTTTATTAATTATTTATTTAAGTAACTAAAAAAAAAAAACATTTTATCTTAACTACTATTATTATAAAAAAAAAAAAAAAAAAGAAAATTTTAAAATGTAAAACGTACATGATTTATTGATTGCCACTTTAAAAAGCAAGTCATCGAAATATGTCTAAATATAGGTTATTCATCTAAAAAACGGTCGTCGTTATGGAATTACGTTTTTTTATTGTATTTACAATAATTATATTACCTCAATTGATTATATTCTCAATTCATAAAAATACCATTTAAGAATATTATAGTAATGAATCAACCCCATGTTTACTCTATTTATATGCTTCTTGTAAGGGTTATTATGTAAACAATGTAAATCATATACTTTACTTTACTTTATACGATAATTAGTGTTATACGATAATTAATGATAAAATAGGAAATAATTTTAAAAAAAAGTCTAAAAGTTACACACATTTACGCATTTAACCTCAGCAAATTAAATTATAAATAAACTATATTATCGTGGTATCTATTTATTACCTATTCAGGTAAATCAAATAATATTTATGTAAAAATTACTATTTAATAATTGTTAAAAAAACAAGTATTAAAATAATATTCATAAACTTTACAAAAAAATAACCTTCTTAGTAGCTGAAGAACAAACACCTCCTGCCCAATTTTTAGTAAATAGCTCCTGTGAAATCAAGAGCCTACTTGCATAATTATAATTAGGTAAAATATTACTAAATGTAATGTTTAATTAATGAGAGCTGTTTACTAGTATTTTTCCAATGCAATAACAAAATTACCATTATTTTCTTAAAATGCAATTTAAAAATTTAGAATAGTTTTTTTAAAAAAGTTATTTTGTAAATGTTTTATCATGTAACAAATTTTTTTTAAAAAAATGCTTATGAAAAAAAATAGAAAAAATAAAATAAGTTTCTATGCTAATGATATCTGATTTAATTCAGACTGATATAGCGAAGTAGGCCGCTAAAAGGGTTGCAATTGACTGTTCTACCGGTACTTAATGAAAATACAATTATTAAATTTTATAATATAAAAAAAACTGAAATAAAACTAGAAAGATAATCTTGAGCAGTACTTGTAAGTATTTATAATAAACTGCAAAGAACATAATATTGTAATTATGGGATCAATGATAACGTAGAAAAGCGAAATTTATTGCAAGAGAAAGTATCATAAAAGATATACCGTTTTCTATGGATTGAAATATTAATTAATTCAATAAATATATTTTTCTTACTGATTTTTAGTAAATACAGAATTGAAAATAAATTTGACTATAAGATCTTGTTGTGAATTATTTTCTATTTCTTTTGAAATGTTTTTTTTTTTTTTTTTTTTTTTTTTTTTTTTTTTTTTTTTTTTTTTCTTTTTTGGGAATTAAAAAACCCCTTTGTAAAAATTTTTTTTTTTTTTTTAAATTTTTTTTTTTTTTTTTTTTTTTTTTTCTTTTATTTAATTTGTATTCTCACTGTTGGGGAAATGAAAAGCCACTTGAGTAATAACTCATCTTTTATTTCACATAGTTACATATTTTCAGGTCTAGTAATTCAACTAATAACATTGAAATACCAATTTTATAGTATACTAGCAAATAATGAAAAACATGTTTTTTCTATGCCACCGTTCTCAGTGCATACTTGATCTTTCTCATTTCTACACACTGTATAACATCTGTGTTATTGGTTTTATTACACAGAAAGATATTAAAAAAATAAAGTATCTATAATTTAAATTATATATAAATGATTATAATATCTTAATGCCGTCTTATAAAGCACTTTTAATAAATTGAAAAAAATCAGAATAAAATAACCAGCTACATTGTTATTCATATCATAGTATATTTCTAGTCAAATATTTTCTTGAAATCCCATTTAATTATGCCAATGTAATCCATTAAATAAAGCTTCTATCATTTTCCAAAATAGAAATTTTTAATAAAAATATAATAAATGTAAAAGATAAAAGAAATAACTAATTGAATAAATGAATAAAAAATATGCAACTATACTTTATACACATGACAGAATACAAAAATGAACCATGTTTAATGCCTAAATATTATTATAGTATCTTATGTACTAATGTAAAAACATTTATAAAATAGATGGAGTATAATCTTCCTAGTTACACATTATTCAACTGCATTTACTTTATACACATTCTTGCGTACACATTCTTGTTTCAATGTTGGTATATAATTAAAGAGAATACGATTATGTGTACTCAAAAAGACTTTAAGCTTGTAAGAATTCACAAATTTAACTAAAGAATCACAACTGTAAATTTCGAATCGACAATAAAAAAATAAATTTATTCCCCTAAACTATTTTTTTTTATGTAAAAAATATTTAAGTATATTTGTTAAAATAGTATGTAATTGATTGACTTATTTGATATAATTTATTTATTTATATAACATTCAACAAAATAGGTTTTAAGGCTATTATTAATAATTAAAAATACGAAAAATATAAATATATAGTACATATAAGTATAAAATAATCATATATTTAATACGCCAATAAGTTTTTATTCAACATATCATAAAGGACAATTATATAATCAATAAATAAATATTTTAAATTTTATTTTAGGCGAAATCAAATATTACTATTCATAATTAAATTTGTTTATATAGAAATTACATAATGACAAACGAAGCTAAAATTGATGCTGAAGTAGAAGCATTTATTAAGAATGTTAATTATATGCATTCACAACTTGAGTATCTTTCAAAATCAAACTTGATAGATTTAAATTCAAACCAGGACATTGCAAAATATGATAGTGATCATTGGTCTTTTAAAGATTCTAAAACTTCTTATTGCAAGAAAATTTTAGATCTTTATATTTCATCTCATATTAATAATGTTAATGATATTAAAGATAATAATAATTCATCATATAATGATTTATGTGTTTGGCTTCAATCTATGTGCGATAAGTACACAGACAATTATGTATGTGCATTCGATTCTGAAACTTTATATTCAGAGTTATTAGCTATTTTACAATCCGATATATCACAGACTGATTTACACGATTCATTAATTTTATGCCTTGGATATAATGATATGGACTTTGTTGGGGAACTTATGGTTAAAAAAGATTCTTTTAAACCATCTTCTACCGATGTTTTGTCTTCGCAGAGTGTATTAAACCCACTTTCAAGTGTTAAGATTAATACCCAAGAAGAGAAGAATAATTATAAATTACAACAAAAGACTCGTCAAAAATATTCGCATATTTCTGAATCATCAAATTTAACATCAAATTCAGTTCCACACCTTATGACAGAATCAGAAATGGAACAAATCTTTATACAAAATTCATTAAAAGCTCGTGATCCTGTAGATCTAAAATCAGCCTCAAGTCAAGCTCAATATCCTCATGTTTATCGTGCTCCAGGATCAGAAGGTAGTATTTTAAATACTTATGGTAATAAATTTTCCTTGCCTCTTGGGACTACAAGGATAGAGGAACAATACTATGAAGAAATCTCTGTTCCGCCATCAAAAAAATCACCTGCAATTCCTGGTAATGTAAGTTTCATTTCGTTGTCTTCTCTAGACTTTCTTTGTCAAAATACTTTTAAAAGATATGATTCACTAAACCGAATACAATCTTTGGTTTACGAAGTTGCCTATACTACAAATGAAAATATGTTAATTTGTGCTCCTACAGGTGCTGGTAAAACTGATGTTGCAATGCTTACTATTTTAAATACAATAAAACAGTTTACTTCAAATATTTCTCCTTTACCTACGGAAAATGATAATGACCAAAATACTAATAATAAACATAATTTTATTGTTGAAAAATCGGAATTCAAAATAATATATATTGCCCCGCTAAAAGCTCTTGCTTCTGAAATTGTTGAAAAATTTTCAAAAAAACTAGCTTGGCTTAAAATTTCGGTTAGGGAGTTAACTGGAGATATGCAATTAACCAAACAAGAAATAATGAATACCCAAATTATTGTCACAACTCCTGAAAAATGGGATGTGGTTACTCGAAAGGGTACAGGTGATACAGAATTGACACAAAAAGTTAAACTTCTAATTATTGATGAAGTACACCTTTTACATGAAGAAAGAGGTGCTGTCATAGAATCAATTGTTGCCCGAACTCTTCGACAAGTAGAAAGTACACAGTCTATGATTAGGATTGTCGGTCTGTCTGCTACTCTTCCTAATTACGTTGATGTGGCTGATTTTCTCAAGGTAAATCCTTATATTGGTTTATTTTTTTTCGATTCTTCTTTTCGACCTGTACCTCTTGAGCAACATTTTTTGGGGGCACGTGGTAAGGTAGGCTCAAAGCAAGCTATGATTAACACTGAAAACATTGTTTATGAAAAACTGAGAGAAATGCTTTTGCAAAATCATCAAGTGATGATTTTTGTACATTCACGTAACGATACTCTACGTACAGCGCGCAAAATACTAGAAACTGCTCAGAAGGAAGGTGATTTATCGTTATTGGAATGTTCTGATAATCCTCAACATAAAAATGCTTTGAAAGATATAGATAGGTCTAAAAATAAAGATATTAGAGATGTACTTAAAAATGGTATCGGAATACATCATGCAGGAATGTTAAGATCAGATCGTAATTTGGTAGAGCGTTTGTTTGCTCAAGGTCATCTTAAAGTTTTGTGTTGTACGGCTACTTTGGCTTGGGGTGTCAATTTGCCTGCTGCTGCTGTAATTATTAAAGGCACGCAAGTTTATGACTCGAAAAAGGGAGGCTTTACAGATTTAGGTGTTTCTGATGTAATTCAGATTTTTGGTCGTGCTGGACGTCCACAATTTGAACAATATGGAATTGCTTTTTTGGTTACTTCGATAGATAAATTAGGACATTATATTTCTGCTGTTATGCAACAGAATCCAATTGAATCTCGCTTCATTGAGCGGATTGTTGACAACCTTAATGCCGAAATATCTTTAGGGACTGTTACAAGCATAGATGAAGGCATTCAGTGGTTGGGTTATACATACTTGTATGTACGCATGCGCAAAAATCCACTTTCTTATGGTATGACATGGAAAACAGTGCAAGACGATGTAAATTTGATGGGAAAGAGAACACTACTGATTAAAGACGCAGCTCTTAGGCTAAAACAGGTTCAGATGGTTACATATGATGAAAAGACTGGAGCTCTTTATCCTAAAGATACAGGTAGAGTAGCATCTGATTTTTATTTGTTAAACAATTCGGTTGAAATTTTTAATGCTATGATGAAGTCAACTGCTACTGAAGCAGATATTTTTGCAATGATTAGCATGAGTGGTGAGTTTGATAATATTAGAGCTCGACCTGAAGAAACAAAAGAACTATCTAATTTGAAGGATAATCATTCACCTTGTCAAATAGCAGGTACATCTGATACAGCACATGGTAAAACAAATATTCTCCTTCAGGCATTTATTTCAAAAGCAAATATGCGCGAATTTTCTCTTATTTCGGATAGTTCATATGTAGCACAAAATTCTGCTAGGATTTGTAGAGCACTTTTTATGATTGCAATGAACAGAAGGTGGGGGTTACTTGCCAGAGTACTCCTGTCTTTGTGCAAATCTATTGATAAACGTTTATGGTCATTTGAGCATCCTCTGGCGCAATTCGATCTTCCGGCTCAAATTATTAGAAATTTAGAAGCTAAGGAACACAACTCTATTAGAGAATTACGAGAAATAGAGCCAGCTGAGATGGGAGAGCTTGTACATAATAGAAGATATGGTTCTATAATCACAAAGTATCTGCATAATTTACCTTTGATTTCTATTGAGACAACTATTTTCCCTCTTACAAAAAGTGTATTGAAACTTTCCTTGACTATACGTGCTGATTTTGAATGGAGTGATAAATATAACGGGAAAGCAGAATATTATTGGATTTGGGTAGAAGACTCAAATTCTTCTGAAATTCTACATGCAGAAAAACTCATATTTTTTAAAAAATTTTATAAATCAACTCGAACGCTCGAGTTTGCTATACCACTTTCAGACCCTATGCCTTCCCAAGTTATAGTTCGCGCTATATCAGATACTTGGGCTGATGTAGAAACCGTAAATGCTATATCTTTTCAACATTTAATTCGCCCTGAATTAGAAAATATTCAGACGAAGCTTTTAAATTTGCAACCTCTTCCAACTACTGCTTTGCATAATCCATTTGTTGAGCTCATGTACAATGAAAAATTTAGCTTTTTTAACCCTATGCAAACAATGGTATTTCATGAATTATACCATAAAAACTCGAATGTTTTAATTGGATCTCCAACAGGATCCGGTAAAACTATAGCATCTGAAATTGCTATGTGGTGGGCATTTAGAGAGTTCCCAAAATCTAAAGTTGTTTATATTGCTCCTATGAAGGCTTTGGTACGTGAAAGAGTTGAAGATTGGAAAAAATTAAATAAATACGTAGGCCGACGTCTTGTTGAGCTTACAGGAGATACTGCTCCCGACGCTGCTGAAGTTAAAGCGGCAGATATATTGATCACTACTCCAGAAAAGTTTGATGGTATTAGTAGAAATTGGAGAACCCGCGCATTTATTCAGCAAGTAAGTTTAGTAATAATGGATGAAATTCATTTACTAGCCAGTGATCGTGGTCCAATTCTAGAAATGATTGTCAGTCGAATGAACTATATCTCTAATCAAACCAAACGACAGGTGCGACTTATGGGGATGTCAACGGCAGTTGCAAACGCGTCTGATCTTGCCTCTTGGCTCAATGTTGATGATGGATTATATAATTTTCCTCAATCAGTTCGCCCGGTCCCATTAGAAATGTACATTGATGGATTTCCGGATGATTTAGGGTTCGGACCTCTGATGAAATCCATGAATAGGCCTGTATTTCATGCAATAAAGTCTCACTCATCATCAAAACCAGCTTTAGTATTTGTACCTTCTCGTCGGCAAACAAGACTCACAGCTATGGATTTAATAAATTTTTGTGGTATGGAAGATAATCCTCGAACTTTTTTAAAAATGAATGAGAATGAACTTTCCATGATACTTTCTCAAGTTAAAGATGAGACCCTTAAATTATCATTGCAATTTGGCATTGGAATGCATCATGCTGGATTGGAAGATTCAGATCGCAGAATAAGTCACGAATTATTTGCTTCTAATAAAATACAAATTCTGGTTGCAACTTCCACACTAGCTTGGGGTGTTAACTTACCAGCATATTTAGTTGTCATTAAAGGAACCCAATTTTTTGATGCAAAAATTGAGGCATATAAAGATATGGATTTAACTGATATTTTACAAATGATGGGAAGAGCTGGTCGGCCGGCATTTGATACCAGTGGAGTTGCAATTATTTTTACTAAAGAGTCAAAGAAGTCTTTTTACAAGCATTTTATTCATTCTGGATTTCCAGTAGAATCCTCTCTTCATAAAATGTTGGTGGATCATATTGGGGCTGAAATTTCTAATAAAACTATAAATAGTAAGCAAGAGGCTTTAGACTTTCTCACTTGGACTTATTTATTTCGACGAATTTATAAAAATCCTTCTTATTACGGTATAGAAAAGAACTCGGCTGAAGATGTAAACCAATGGCTCATCAATTTAGTAAGTAATACTTTAAATGAGTTAACTGAATCCAAATGTATTTTGCCTCCAAGCATAGATATGGTTATTAGACCTACGCCATATTTACATATTGCGAGCTATTACTACATTTCTCATAAAACAATACGAAATCTTCTTCAAAAGATTACTCCACATGCAAAATTTGTTGATTGTATGCAGTGGATGTGCGAGGCGAATGAATATAATGAGCTTTCGGTTCGACATAACGAAGATTTAATAAATATTGAATTATCAAAGGATGTTCGATACCCTGGAGAACGTATGGTAGGATTGCCTATGTGGGATCCTCATGTAAAAGCATTCTTACTCGTCCAATCATTTATTAGTAGAATTGAGCTTCCAGTGTCTGATTACGTTCAAGATACACTTTCAGTTCTTGATCAAAGTTTACGTATATTGCAGTGCTATGTTGATATTGCAGCAGAAAAAAGAATTCTTTCTACGACTATAAAATTTATCTCAGTTATGCAATGCTTAAAGCAAGCGAAGTGGTTTGATGACCCAAATCCTTTATCATTTCTTACTGGATTAGAGCCAAAAGCTTATCTCAAAGGAGAAGAAGAAACTGATGCAGATAAATCTAATAATGATGAACTACAAAATTACTCAAATATCTCTGAACTGATTAATCTGGATGATACTGCTATAGAAAAATTAGGTAAGAAATTTAAGTTAGCGACTAAACAAAGAAATGCATTCAAAAATTGTATTAAAAATCTTCCATTGGGCACATTTGATTGCTTTTGGAATAATAAGGGAAGTGGGAAACAAAATATTAATAATAAAACAGACCCTGATGACTTTGTAACTATTTCAACTACATTTAAAAGAAAAAATCGTCCATCAAATAATAATTTTCATATATATGCTCCTAAGTTTCCTAAACCACAAAAAGAAAGTTGGTTTGTTATTGTAGGAATTCCAGAGAAAGATGAGCTATTAGTCTTGAAAAGGGTGTCACCAAAGCTTGATTCTGGAATGGAAGTTTTAAAATCTACTGTTAAAGTACCTAGAGAAATCTATAAACAAGGAACTCATTTGAAGGTATATTTTATTAATGATGGAATGGAACTTATGTATCAAAAAGGGCTTTGAGTTTATGTACAATATAATTTGTTTACGATTTTTTCTTAACTTGTGAATTGTTTATAAAAGTATAACCAATAATTACAATATTTATTAACTTTAAAAGAAATCTTTAAAAAATTAACAAGGGAAAAGTGGTCGAAAAATATAATAAGTATAATATTTAAAAAATGAAAAAATAAAAAACAAATAGCATATTAAAATGTGAAAGACTTGGGGAGAGTGTAGAAATTAAATGTAAATACAGTATTTTTCAAATCTTAATAGCGCATAATAAACTTGCTACATGTAAAAGTATAATTATTTAAGCACAAAATATATGTATATGCAGTAAATTTTAAAATCTGATTTAAATGATAAAATTAATTAATTTCTACATTATAGGATTAAATTTTTTTACTTGGTAATAATAATATAATAATAATAAGATAATAAATAAATTAAATTATATTTATTACTGTAAATAAATAAAATTATTTGTAATGTATACAAGTGTCATTTACTAAAAACAGTAACTATAGTAATTTTCATACTGCTTCGCAATTTTCATCATAAATACTATTATAAGTTGATTTGCCAAATTTCAATAATCTTCACAGTTAAGGTTGTTTAAAAGTTAAAAAGTATAATAATTTGAAAGATATGTCGTGGCAAAGTAAGTTTAAAAAGCAAAAAAAAGAAATTTTTAATAGAATAGATAGTTTTATTTGAATATTTTACTTACTCATTTATTTATAAATTAGCCTATATTGATAATCTTATTGCTACTAAAAGCGTTGATAAGGCTGCAATTTTTTCTAGAGCAGGTGATTCTGTATGGGCCAAATCAGCTGGGTTTGAGGTATGGATTAATTCGAATTAATTTTAAATTATAAACTAAGTCAAATATATTTAATTTAATTATATTTCTTTTTTTTTTTTTTTTTTTTTTTTTTTTTTTTTTTTTTTTTTTTTTTTTTTTTTTTTTTTTTTTTTTTTTTTTTTTTTTTTTTTTTTTTTTTTTTTTTTTTTTTTTTTTTTTTTTTTTTTTTTTTTTTTTTTTTTTTTTTTTTTTTTTTTTTTTTTTTTTTTTTTTTTTTTTATTTTTTTTTATTTCTTCTATTACTTATTTATTATTTATTACTTATTTGTTTGTTTACTAACTCTTTTTTTTTTTATATTTACTATTTAAATAGGTTTCTGCTCCTGAAGTTGCCGAAATTTCTAAAGGGTTCGATAACTCTGATGGTCTTCAAGCAAAGGGACTACATTTACAGTCAGAAAAATATTTTTTAATTCTTTCAAATGACCGTTCGATCTATGGTAAAAAAGGAGCTGAAGGTGTATGTTGTGTACGCACAAAACAAGCTATTCTTATAGCACATTATCCTTCCGGTGTCGTTCCAGGAGAAGCTGCTAAGGTTGTTGAAAAACTTGCTGATTATCTTATCAGTGTTGGATATTGATTCAAATTTAAAGTAAAACATATTTAATTGTAAAATCCATATATTCAATTTTGAATAGTTTATATATATTAATATTTATTAATTTATTTATCTATTCATTTATTTATTCATTTATTCATTTGTTTTTTCTTTTTATTTATTTTATTATTTTATTTTATTTATTTGTTTATTTTTTTATTTTATCTTTTTATTGTATACAACGATTAAGTAAAAAGTTGAAAATATAAAAATAACTATTCAACCATTTTTATGTAAATATTTGTAACAAAACAATTTGTGTGTCGTGCATGCATTTGATAGTTTAATTAAAAACTAAGACGCTATCCTATGCTATGCTATAAAAATGCAATATTTTAAATGAGAAAAATAAATATAAAAAAATATACATTAACGGGGACTTTAAAGTAAAAATAAATTATATTGGCATTAAATTTAATTCTATTATAAATATATATATATATGTATATATGTGTGTGTGATTTTTTAATTTAAAAATATAAATTAAAAATATTATACAGGTAGAACACGGATTCCTGCCGCACGATCTATGATCTGTTTGAATAAATGTTAATAAAAAAACAAAATAAAAAGAAATTAAAAAGAAATTAAATAAACAGAAAAGATGAAATCAGTCAGAATTAACCCATAAAAAAATATTCAATAAATACAAACACATACAGGAGCTATGAAAGGATGCGAAAGAAGAGGCCCTATTACAGGAAGCGACCGTAAGAAAGAAACGATTACACCAAAAAAGTCACCAAATAAATTTAAAATCCCAAAAAATTCAATAATAAATCCAATAACCGCATGTTTTATTAATATAAGAAAAATTCCCAAAGAAAAACAAATGGTGCCTCTGATTTTAGATTTTCTTGCAAAAAAATATCCTGTTTTACGTACTCCGACAACAAGTACTAATCCGCATAGAAATAATATCTAGCTATGTTAATAATGTTTTTTTTAAAAAAAATATTCAATAAATTAATAAAAAAAAAAAAAATAGATATAAAATTAATTAATTAAACCACATCTTTATAAAAAAAAAAAAAAAAATACTTAATATATTATTTTCATACATTTCCGAACGCAAGAAGAGCAGCATCAAATAGCATAAATACGCCCATTATAAAAAAAATACATCCTGTTCAAAAAAAAAAAAAAACAGTTAGAAATGTCTCTAATTAAATAAATAAAAAAAATAAAAAATTACCTCCTGTAGTCAAAGCCACGCCAATTTCTATATATTATAAACATAAAAAATACGCTTATATTAGTTATTGTATTACATAAAGTATAAATAATAAAGAATATTTTTGAATTAAATAATTTAATTTAGAGTTATTCATTATTATGAATAGAATAATAATGTAATAGATAAAGTAAATATATTGAAAAAAAAAAAAAAAAAACCCACGCTGTTGCTGAGTAAGCCACATAACTATATTTTATATTATATAACAATACTAAATGAAAATAATAATAATAATAATAATAATAATAATGATAATAGTAATAAGACTAATAATAATAATAATAATAATATTAATAATATAATTATTATTAATATTATTGTAGCTCTTATTAATTTATGCTTTCTAGTATTATTCTTTTTTTATTACTATAATTCTCGTTTATTCAATTTCGCGTACTTCATTTCGAGATTTTTTATTTTATATTTTTTATTATTATTTTTTGTTTTCGTTTATATTTCTAACAGCAACGGTAGAAGGGAAACCCTTAACTTGAAATTTCAATATATTATTGCACAGTAAATTTTGGTATGCATTGTCCATAAGTGCAATTTTATATGGTCAAAGCATCGATGGAAATGTTTTGTTTTCGGTTAAACAAGTTTTTGCTGTGTGTGTGTAAAAATACTAACATTGAACTTCATTAAGCATTAAAATTCTATATTTATTATATTTGATATATTTGTTTTCGTTTTGTTTGTTTTTTTATTATTTATCTTATATATATTTATCTATATATATTTATCTATATATATTTATCTTATATATATTTATCTATATATATTTATCTTATATATATATGTTTTTGCATGATTGATTGTCAGGTTGTATAAAAAAATAAATAAAAAAATAAAAAAAATTCAATTAATAGATAGTAATATATTTTTTCTGTAAATCTTTCTTCTATACTATTTAGTTTACATGACCCAAAATATTTTATAATATATGTTTATATATATCATACAACTTTTTTTGTTTCTGTATTGGTAATACCTATGTTTACTGTTTTTATTTATATATGATTTCATCTTTTATTATATAATTACTATGTTTATTTTTTTGTATTTAAAATATCTGAATTTCCTTGCAATGGTTGGTTGATTTACTCCCGTTTACAAACCTAATTTGTATATATTTGTATATGCTATTATCATAAATATATTTAGTACTATAACATTTATTAGGTTTAGAAACCATAGATATTTTGATAAATGTAAAATATAGGATGTAAGGTTTGGACATTTCCTTTAATAATATATTATATGCTATTATTATAGACTTGCTCAGGGTTACATGCTAAATATTATCTACGATTAATACGACAATTATAGTATTAAGCTTATATATCATGATATTCAATTCTTTACGTAATATACAGTAGATTTGGTTTTAAATCCACATGCATCATTTTCTTATACTTATATATATATATAGCGATCATTCTAAAACTTATGCTTTCAATATAAATTTTTACTAATAAACTCTGTATTTCTTTTTAGAAAGTTTCTGACAATCTCTGTCTAATATATTAAAATCTTTGTTTATTATCAATCATTATATTATAAATATTTCCTGAGACTTTTATTTGCTTATTATAATTCAGTTTATTGTTTATTTATCCAGTTGTGTATTTTTATATTTATATTCATATGTGATCAAAGATCTTTCCATTTTGGAAAACTCATCTAACTCTTCTCAATTATTGATTATTTTGTCATAATTTGAGATCATGCTTATTCATATAAAATAATACAAAAAAACACTTACTTTTTTTCGTAATACTCTGTAATATATCTTGAAGCCGGGTAGTGGAGCTCAACCAACATCGGTTCAAACCTAATAAAACCCGGCTTTTGGTAAGCCCTGTGTGTAGAAAAATCGGCCGGATACCTCTTTTTACAGTACTTTATTAGTAATATTAACCGTTATCTTAGTATTTGTAAGGTAATACGTTGTAATCTGTACACCCAATGGAATCAAAATACCAATTTTGTTAATCATATTATAAAACATGCTTAAAGTTTGTTTTAAGATAGAAATAACCTCTATGTAAAACTTAAAAGCTGATACTAATGTATTTGTATTTTTATAAATATTATGTGCTGTAAAAAATGGTCTAATTGAATAAATAATAAATAAAGCGCATTTAAATTTAATTGTGGTACTTATCTGTTACAAAATATATATGTATATAAAATTAATTCAAATGGTTATATATTATGATACATGCATGTATTTAAATTAAACACACATGATTATATATTACGAAAGATAAATGGAAAGCAAATTGCAGTATCAGTAGTCGTCCCGGCAAATAGAAGCTGACTAGAGGCGAAACCCCATATAAATTAGTCATTATATAATATATGTAGTTTTACTACGTAATATTTGTATATATTTGTTTAACTATCTGTTATTTATGATTTCTTCGTAAGCCAATTGATATATATGTATTTTTTATTATTATATAACAAATTTGATATTTGTCACTTTATTATTCCTTTTTTTTTAACTCTTAATTTTCATATACTTATTTTAAAAAAATAATAAATTGTATTATATAAATAACTGTTAGTTTTACGTGGTTTTTTTTACTTAAAGGCAAAGATTTTGTTTTAATAAAAATTATATTGAAACTACTTATAAACTATTTTAAATATTTATAAAATGATCAGTCATTATTAAGGCTCATATTCTTGAGGTCTTTTTCTAAAAAAAAAATTGTAGTGTAGAATTATAAAGCAAAATATTTAATGTAGAAAATAGTCAGTAAATAAAGCAAACGAAAAGGATCAAAAACTAGAATTCAGGGTAACTACAATTGTTTGTATGATAGTATTTCATACGTATTACAACTTCTCATAGTAAAATAAATACACTGCCTGGAGTATTGTCCCGCAGTGGGTGAGACCACATGGTTGAGACCCAGCTCTGTCGAGGACACTCATTTTTATGGACTTGTATAAATGATTCGTTTTTTACCTAACATATTTTTTAACTTGATATTTATTTATAAAATATAAGTAACGTAATTATTTTATGATGTGACTATTTAAATATTGAATGTGATATAAATGAGCATGCAAATCATATTTGTAGGAAATATTCAGGGAACAGTCATAAGAAGAGAAACAGGTTATGAGAAATCTGTTACATAAGTATATATGAACATTTTTCACTTTTTAAATCAAAATGCTTTAAATATTGATTCTGAAATTTAATTTTTTATACTTTATCATCAAATTTTCTTGTGATTAAGAGATAAAAGTTTAAATAAATTATTATAAATAATTATATTTTTTTTTTATATTTATTACTTGTTTTCCTATATATATCTTTTATATCTTTTGATAAATTTATACTTTATTTTTATTTGCCTATATTTTTTGTTTATCATACAATTTTTAATTTTATGTTTTGTAGTTATATACTAATTGATATTTTATATCGTATTTTTATTATACTAATATATATTTTATTTTTTGCTTATTTGCTTTTTCCTTTTATTTATTATACCGCTTTATATTATATTATATTTTATATTTATATTTATAAACCGCTTTATATTATATGTTATATTTATATTTATAATTCCATTTTATATTTTATATTCCTCATTTCCTGCAATTTTATCTACTGCACATTATTTATTTATTTATTTTTTTTATTTACGTCACTTTAATGATATATTTATATTTACAATACCCTTTTTATGCTTGATACTTTATATTTTATATTTATATTTATCTATTATTTATACCACTTAGTATTTATTTTTTTTCCACTTATTGTATTTTATTTATGCACCCATTTATATCAACATATCATTATAATTATATATATATATATATATATATATATATATTCATTATTAATTTGCTTATTTAATTTATTTCGATTATTTTTTCTTTATATTTTAGTTTAGTTATCATTTATTTTTATAATGATTTTGTTATTTGATTAATTTATTTATTGTATGAGTAATTGGAGAGTAAAATATTAAAAAAAAAAAAAAAGTTTATCTTCCAATTATTTCCAAATTGTTGAATCAGGTTTTTCCAAGATTTTCCAAGTTGTCTCCCAGTTGCTACAACTTTATGAAACCAGCTTGAAATAACTTTGAGAAACTGGCGGTGCTAGAGCTGGGCAAACGGACGGTCTTTTTCCCATAACAACAGTTTTCTTCGGTCTTTTTGGACCGACCGGGTAAATATAGTGATCTGTTGGATTAATTATCTTAATAAAGATATTAATTAATTAAGTATAGCAACCGTTGTTATTGTGTGGGTGAAGTGTGGAACAAGTGTGGGATAAGTTTAGTAGAAGTGTGGGATGATAAGAATATAAATACATACATAAGTACCTTATGTAGTTTAGACAGATAGATAACATATATAAAACTAATATTAAGTATTATAAATATACATATACATATATAGTAATACAACATAAACCCATTAGTAATATATTACACATATATAAAGTAATATGGATACGAACGTCAACTTCAACAAAGATTCCAACATGATCTAATAAGTCTGATAAAAAGAATTTCTCTTTTTTTATTAGACGGTTGCTCCTTTGAAAAAAAATTTTTATAATTATAATTTTCAAGTTTTTATCAATATTAAGTGCATTTAAATTTATTATGATAAATATGTATTTTTTTATTGTTGTTAAGGTTTTTTTTTTAATTTATTTATACTAGTTAATTATAAATACTTACTACGCTGTATTTATATTATATTATAATATAATATAATATATAATACTATGCTATTTTCTGGACCACATTACACTACACTACACTTTGCTACATTATACTACTCTACACTATGTTATGTTATACTGTCCTACACTAGACTATGTTATGTTATGTTGTAATGTCTTATAATATACTACACTATATGTTTTGTTTCCTGTTTTTATTTAATAAATATGATATGTTCTTTTTTTTTTTTTAAAATACTAACTACAAATATAAAAGTAATATAAAATAAATATAAAATACATATTTTGACTATAAAAATTTTAATTTTTTCCAATTTTGCGTACATAGCAAAGCTCTAGCTACTTCGTCCTCAAGACTAGATCTTTTCGAAGAAAATAAATTTCCAGCTTGAGAAAACAGCCGCTCTACTGCTACACTAGTAGCTTGCG
Source organism: Ascobotryozyma cognata (assembly GCA_030565755.1). Classification (NCBI taxonomy): domain Eukaryota; kingdom Fungi; phylum Ascomycota; class Trigonopsidomycetes; order Trigonopsidales; family Trigonopsidaceae; genus Ascobotryozyma; species Ascobotryozyma cognata. The sequence continues at coordinate 48,613 of JAJMCY010000034.1, forward strand.
TCGCAAGAGTGTCTTTAGCAATGTGAGCCAATACAGGCATTTGAGAAGCGTGGTTTCTCCACCACAAAAGAGGGTCTTCATTAATAGAAAGGAGGGTGCCATCAAAGTAAGTCATACATTCATTGGGGATTTCGTTGCCATCCAAAAATGAAGTTCTATCAATAGATTCTAAATTATAATTTCTGTTGCCTCCCAACATAATAGAACTTTCGTTGCATCCCAATCCTGTAGAGTTTTCGTTGCCATCTGATATATTAGCCATAATAGTATTATTGTATTCCCTTCTTCTTTTAATCATCCTATCCAACGTGGAAAGAGGACCTTGTCTTTTTCAAAGGTTAGGTTTTTACCAAGATATTTATTATATTTTTCCAATAGTAATTTTTTTATTGTATTTTTATTAATCGTGATAGGCAAAAGCTCTAATTTAACACGAGGATCAAGACAAGCTATTACAGCCAATTCCTCGCTTTGTATTAATTCAAGGTAAGTGCCCAATTTTTCTATCATGTCATTATTTGCACTTTCAATTTCTAAATATT